>CAAKHB010002858.1:14790-29143 GCA_901007665.1 Aeoliscus strigatus | reverse complement strand
TCCTTGGCAGATGGACACAATTGTAAGAACTCTGGTGCTCCAACACTACCCACAGTCTGTAGCTCTGCCTTTACACATTCAGAGAGGAGAGGGAGATGTACATTATGTTGAGGAGATGTGAAGACAGCATGAGGGTGAGGAGCAGCATTTGAAGGAGGAGGCAGAAGAAAAGCACGGAATGAGAGGTTTGGAGCAACGATGGAGGGGACGGTATGAAAGGAAGACAAGAGATGGAGGAGATAAAAGAAGGGGCAGAGAAACGGGGGAGGACAGTTGCCTTTGCTTCAGCAGTAACATGAACATCACTATCATGTCTTTTGACACACTTCACTAAAGCACGGGGGCAGGGGTGGGGGTGAAGAGGGAACGTGAGTTGGATCATCGACAGAAGCTGCTTTGGAACTAACAGCTGTTTGGGGAAAAAAAAATCTTCAGGCTTCATGTGAAGATGATGTGTCTCTGTGTTTCCCCGTATCGGCGCTGACGTTTCGTGGGTTTAGAATAACGTGCAGTGGTTAGCGCTGTCGCCTCCCAGTGAGAAGGTCCCTGGTTCCATCCCTGGCCTGGGGCTCCTTCTGTGTGGAGTCTCTCTTGGTACTCCGGCTTCCTCCCACCTCCAAAAGCACGCTAAGCATGTTTCCTCTAAATTGCCCATAGGTGTGAATGTGTGTGTGAATGGTTGTCATCTTGCTAACCCACCCACTGACACTGGGTCTCCACTGGGCTCCAGCCGAACCACGGCCCGTGACCACAGGTGGTTACAGGTGTAGTACATCATAGCTTGGGGTAGTGTATTGTATCATAGTGTAGCGGAGCGTATCGTAGAATAGCATAAAGTTGAGTAGCGTAGAGTAGAGTATGACTCTTAGATTTCAGGTGCTAGACGGTCCCAATGTTTTACAAATTGACTCTACATAACATGCAAACCGCTGGCTCACTGACAACTATCCTTCTTCCTCCACATTCTGTGAAACCAACCGTTTTACTTGTCCAAATGTGAATTTGGTATTTAGGTCCGCATTGCGTTATTTGAGTCCAAAACTTTACAATACATTAAAATCTCACACAATGACAATGTAACCCACTGAAAAGACGATTGGTTGTGAACTACCTGCAGACACAGATGATGACGATGAGGAGCGGAGAGCCCTTCCATTCCTGAACATTGATCTTTCAGTAATGTTTTATTAGGGATTAGCCATAACTAAATAAAAAGTAAGCTTCTGGGGCTAATTTTCCACATCACAAGTCCTAATTCCTGGTGACCTGGTCTGATCTACCTCCACGTTAGTTATGGACCTATGGTGTATGTGGCCTGAGCTATCTGTGGAATAATGACATTCGATTTGTGCTACCGAGGGAGATCAGCTGACTGTTTACATGAGCGTTCCTTCATCACTCCGACCGCTGACAGCTGCAATACAGAGGGTAGCTGCCATATTAAAGTCTGTGGGGTTTTCTATGGAGTATTAAATTATTAAAGTGTCTTTTTAAGTACACTACTACACTCCTGTAATTCAGCTCTTTTCAGATTAATATGAGCGGTCAAAAAATTCATAATTACAGCAAGTGCATGTAGACCATCATTCGACCACCAGTTTAGCTGACTCACCTGTAGAGGATTTGACTCTTGACGCGCGCTGATTTTTTTTCTTTTTCTATCTGTTTTTGTGTTCAACAGGCAAATGCACGTGCTCACGTCTTGCATGAGTCACTTCTATTAATCGTAGCTACGGGATGCTCTTAACGGCGTGTTGTCAGAGGACATGGAGACTTTTCGCAGAGAACGCTGGACCTCCTTTGATCCTACCACTGGTTTTTAAAGGGATACAGAACGTGGATTATCGAGTGAAGCTTTGTGGGCTTCATGCTGTTGAGGAGTGCGGTAATGTGTAGTGAGGGTTTCTCATCGAACCAATCCTGGTGCTTATTCCTACTATAGCTAACAGATGGGGCCGCTGCTTCATAAAATGAAGCACTTTTAGCGCGGAGCAATTGTCATTGATCGTCCCCTCCTGGCTCAGGAGACAAAGTCCTTGTCACTGTTCTCCAGCCGTTCATCAGGAGAACAGCGGAGGAGCCTCGTACCTCTGTTTCATGCAGCCGAGCACAGTGCAGCCTTCTGTTGGTGGAGCTTTGTAGGCGTATCGCTGGGCGGAGCCTCAGTTTGATCATCCAATGGTCGGTCCTGCATCCTGCCCAGTGTTGGTTCTTGGACCAATAGCGGTCTTCATTTCATCATGGCCTCTCAGGGCTGATGCGATGTTAACATCTCTTTGGTCTGTATGTCTGACAATGATGTAATCCAGGAGGTGGCAGTGTTTGGATCAGCAGGTTTTAATGTGAATAAAAGGATAACACATACGATGTGCACAGACGTTAACAGCTAACAGTTTTGTTTGAAACAGGGTTGTGTCAGCTCTTACGGCCTCTGTTGGGAGCTCGACTCAGGAGCAGATAGTTTTTGTGTCGACCTGTTGACAGAAAGTTCTGGAAAGTTTAGTGACAACCGTACGTTTTTTAAACCTGAAATAGGGAAAACTCTTCCTCATACGTGGCTCTCTCATAGGGACGAGATGGATCGACAGACATTCACTGAAGACAAAGTACTTGAGTATAAAGTGTGTAATTTGTACACAAAAGCGTGTAATTTGTACACAAATACCACTTGACTAGGCAACAAACATATAAATATAAACTAAAACTAAAAGAACACACAACTAAACATAATTACAAAATATAATTGTCGAATATAAAATATAAAATAACCAAGAGCAAATATCCAGATGAGAATCTGCAATTTTCCTCAAACCTTTCACAAGACAAACCCGTCTACACGGTACCGTATTTATACCAATGTGATGTTGCTGTCTCACACTTCAGTTCTTTTCCCACCATCTCTGCCCCCCACCGCCCTCTCTCTCCTCTGTCTCTCTCCTCCCTCTCTTACTGTCCATGTCTCAGGTGATCATCCAGTAATAGAGCACATTATGCACAGCTGGCATTAATCAACACTGTCTAATTAGCACCTCAAAGCCACCTGGGTAATTGCATTAAAAAAAAAAAAATCTCCATCAGTCAGTAACTGCTGATGTCGTCCACCAAATTCTTTTTCACCTCCATCTGAAGTGGTTTCATGAGAAATGTCTCCTTCGATGTTCAGTCAAACATGCGGGTAGAACACTGTCTGATTATGGAGCTGTAGAAAACATTGTGTGCCTCTTGTGTATGGACTGATGGACTTTACTTTACGTCTGTTCTTTGTTGGAGCAATACAACAGTGAGCAACATGGTTAGGATGATAACGTTAATTACCACAAATCCTTTGGTGGAACCCCAAATGAATGACGGAGGGTTGATGAATTGTCGCGTCACCGCCTCCTTCCAGCGGCTTTAGTCATAACAAAGGTCTGTGAAACCACACGACACAAATCCCGTAAACAAGACAATCCTTCTTAATAACATAAAGAGGTTCAACTGAAAACCAAAAAATTCACTGGACTCTTACCTAAAGTTATTACAGCGTGAATGAGGCCGACTCATGCTGTGATGCAACCACAGAGTGAAAAGGTTGACCAGTTACACAACAGCCGTCAACAAAACAGTGACTAGCTCAGTATCTGTCAGCCGTTCAGCAACGCCGTTTTCACAGGGCACAGTTGCACTTTTGTCCATGGCTCTCCCATGGAAAATGTGCGAGCAGTCACACCAGGGACTGAATGGGGTTAGCTCTCCAAAGGCCTGTGAAGGTTTGAGTCGACAGGACAAGGTGACCCACTTACTTGAAAAAAACATTCCCTTCCTCTCTCGGAATCCTTCACTCCCGCTCTCCATTTCCTCTTCCATCTGCTAGTTTTTCCTTCTGTTCTCTCCTTTATCTCTGAGTCCATTTGATTCTTTGACTGTCTGCACTGATCCAGTGCGCAAGATGAGACAATATTGTAGTTAAAGACTTAAGTCCTTCTGATGTAAAATGCTGCTTTTCCGGTTCGATTTTGACTTATTTTTCCACACGAATGAATTCATTGAATGTTTTACAGATTTAAAATGTGTGATTATAAGATCCACAATCAATATCAATCAATATCAATGAATATGTTTTTTATTTTTTTCAAGATTTCTTCATCTCATGCAATTTGGCCTTAATTTGATTTTTTTTTTTTTTTTGTGTAAGCCGCTGGACACCGGCTCCAAACCAGTGGCTAAATCACGAATCACCACGTAGATGTGTTTTAACACTGAGAGGAAAACATAACTTCTTAGCAGATACACTAAATGTATGTTCATCCTGCAGCGTGAACTAAGAGTACAGAGAGTTCCAGTGCTACTGTTCATGTCCCTGCATGTTTTAATGAAACAGCGAACAGTGAAAAGTAGCGGCTAATTTTAGGATTTAAAATAATTTATTTAGAAGAAGAGATTATTTTGATCATTCTTCAACTAAAAGGACAGAACATCACTTGGAATCCAAATTTATCTGTATGCTGTTGTGCAGTTTGACCACTAAGTGGTGCTACGTTATCATGTGTAAATCCACCAGCTCATCCTGGACTACTGATGCGGCTTCTTCTACACACACACACACACACACACACACACACACACACACTGCAGCCACATGTCAGTCTTAAGTCTGTCTTAAGTCTTGAGTGGTCATATGAACACGGCTTCTCCTGCAGGAGGGTTTTTGCTGACGATTTTTTGGACATTTTGATATTTTGCCTGTCTAATTCTATTGTGCTGCTATTGTGGCGTTTACTAATTTCCTACCCAGAAGCCACTGCATCTCTGAGGGTCACAGCGAGCTCACATTCTGCCCTAGTTAAGGGACACATGCCTGTTGGCCCCTGAATAACTCCACTACATAATTGGAGCGTGTGTGTGTGTGTGTGTGTGTGTGTGTGTGTGTCATTTTTCATAATGTATTCTATTGCTTGAAGTCTTGTTTTATAACTGATGCAGCAGCTGATGTACATGAATTTAGTTGAATTCCGCTAGTGTGCGCATGATATGTGAAGTATCCGATTTGTCATTTAACGATTAGTCCTAACGAAGCGTGTCCCATCTTTGTCAGTCCCAGCAGTCATGGGGACGCAGGCGGCCCCAGAAGGAAGCTGTACAGTGCCGTCCCTGGAAGACATTTTGTGGTGGTTCGTTCTTACACGGCCCAGGGCGAAGGGGAGATCAACCTCTACAAGAATGACAGGGTCAAAGGTGAGACTGGAGTTTGTAATTACTGAGCCTGTGATGTCTCAAACCCCCAGATATTTACTTCCCTGACCTCTCAAAATGCTCGTCTTGGGATAACTTGTGTCCGAAGGTTCCACCTGATCATGAAGATACAGTTCTAAGGATTCAGTATTAAAGCAGCCTTTAAGCAAAACAGCGTCTGACTAGAAGGGAGACTGCATGTAGCCACAAGTCAGAGCAATAAATACAAACGTGTGACCTTATGCCCCTGACAGAGATACAAAATGAAGGATGAACGATGAATGCTGAAATCACAAACGGGCAAATGAGAGCACCGATTCATTGCTGCTTTCATTTTCCAACAGCTGAAAATTAGACGCCTGGAAACGAAAGAGCAAATCTGATATCAAATCTGATGAAAAGGAGTCCTTCTAGACTCTAGTGAGTCTTAAATCGCACCTTTCTCGTTTGTAAGTACAACTGCAGAAATACTGCAAGAGAGTAGACTCCAAACAAACCATAAATAGAGGAATCAAGGAGACATTTAAGTCACGTCAGTCCCACGCCTCTGTGTGACAAACACAAACTATCCCTACTCATCAACACTTTAGTCTGATTCACTCATCTTGTAATAGTTTAGTCAAACTTAATTCTGTGTCGTGAACTCTAGTTTCTCTGAAACTGTGCAAAATGATGGATGATGTGAGATAAGAATAGCTGTTTTTTTTTTCTTTCTTTAATCATACGAAAGAGACAATGGAACTAGACAATCTGACGTCTCTCTTTTTTTCAAGGAATGTTACAATGTCCTTACCCCTCCGTTCTCTCCTTTCCCTCGTCCCAGTTCTGAGCATCGGAGAAGGGGGTTTCTGGGAGGGCAGCGCCCGTGGCCAGGTGGGCTGGTTTCCAGCCGACTGTGTGGAGGAGATCCCAGCCAAGGCCACCGAGGAGAGGAGCTGTAAGTTGAATCACTTAGGGCCGGCTGGTAGTTGGAGGTGGGACATTGATTTATGTAGGACATGTGCTGTTTGCAATCACCCAGTTTTGTGTAAAGAGGCTACACGCTGTAGATTCCTGCGGCACTATATCGGCACGTGGCTCCTTTCTCTCCAGTGGATGAGCTGCATGCGTCTCAGCCCTCTCTCTGCTTGTCTTCTTGTCTCTTTCCGTCTCCCCAGGCTGTGGTGTGCATCGCTAAGCGCTACATTGCCCTGCTAACTCAGCTGTGCTCTGATTTCCTCTGGGTGCAAGCTAATGAACATATCACGCCACGCTCCATCCCCCATAAACATCACGGTTTCTCCCGTGCGTTCTCTCTTGAAGCTGCCAGTCCAATTTGTCTACGAGCCATTTCTGCGCTCCTATTCAATGTGATCTTTTTCATCCGCGGGTATTCTTCTTTCTCAAAGTGTTAAATTATTGACATTTTCACAAAGCAGAGTGTTGCCGGAGTGCACCCCCCCTTCAGCCCTCCCTCACCCGCCATTCCCTCAGTCTTCCCTGTTCTGTGAGAATGTCAGCGATGATAGGCGCAGATGGGGAGCGACTCTCTCTGGCTGTTTGCCCTTTTCCGGGTGGCTTATTTAAACCCTAACTGGAGGCCATTGGCACGGGGTGTTCATCTCATGCTGTGCCACACCCGAATAGCCCCCAGGTCTGCCTGCAAAGACAGCCTGTCAGAAAATGGGAGCACAGTATGGTGGCTCGCAAGGACCCTCGGCCAAAGCCATGGGCCAGGCATGTGAGACGGCCTGTTCGATGACCAACCTGCATCTCCCAGGTGACTGAGAGATGCAGGCTGCAAAGTGATTATCCTCACCGGGTAGTCAGGAGATGTCGTTCAAAGTTACCCGGTTGTCCACCATAGTCTTGTCTCTAGTGGCACATCAGTCAATTCATGGTTTTGGTACGTTGATGGACATCAAGACGGATGTTAGCCAGAGTGTGTGTGTGTGTGTGTGTGTGTGTGTGTGTGATCTGATCACACAGCTCTGACCTGATGTCAATCTCCAGTAGCTGCTTGTGTTTTCACCTCACACTTGTGGTTGGAGGCAGTGAACCTCCCCTGCCTAATCTGCTGGAAATGACAGACAAAAACAAAGAATCAAAAAGGTTGTTCCTGGGTGTGTTCCATGTAAACCATCATATTGTATGCATGTAATTATGGTGGTACATTTTCAGATGTCAATAGTAGTAATGGGATGGCACGGGTGTGAATCACATCAGTGCGTCTAGGGAACATTCCCATACCTGTGCTGTGAGCAGTCTCCTTGTAATGACACCACCCAATAAACATGTTAATGCCAGATCTAAATAAGAACTTTGATTATTTCCAGTATCACTGATGTGTAAAATGACAGAATACCCCTTTAAGGAGGGAATAAGGAGGGAGCATAAGTTGAAATTCAAGGACACAGTCTTTTTTTTCTCTGCAGTGTTCAAAAAATAATAACGATAACATGCTTAATTCTTTAAAATGCAAAGCGACTGAACTGTCATTGGTTCAGGTACAGGTACAAATTATGTAACATCAGTATTTATTCAGGTACGTTAGGGAATACAGTGAAACACAAGTGTGTGTAAGCATAATTACTGTTGTTATTTTATAGTTATGTCATAACCAGCCTCTGAGACCAGATCGTGACCTTCTCTGTGTCGTTTGGCTGCAGTGGATGGGATTTAAAGAACTGATAACTTCATCACCTTCAGTATATTAATCAACAGTGGTCCACTGCAAACCAGTAATGTGTTTTGTGCGTTAAGTCACCCTGGGATGTTTGCTGACTCTGGCGGGATGTGACACACTTTTCCACCATCTGCCGACGGTGCTGATGCTGTTGAATGAACAGTGGACGAAGGAACGTCCCATCTGGCACATATGTGTTGTGTCAGTTCCTCCATCTCATTCTCACATTTGTCCCTCGTTGGGACACATGTGAAGGAGGAGGAATAAGTAAGGCCCCGGACAGAACGCTCCAGATGTTCCACTGCTCCTCACACACACACACACACACACACACACACACACAAACACACCCACACACACTACACAAATGCTTCCTGTTAAACGGCTCACATACACAGATGCAGTGCGGCGTACATAATTTTACACAACTATTTTTAGATTCAGGTATGCACACACACACACACACACACACACACACACACACACACATACACCACATCTCTTG
The DNA here is from genome assembly GCA_901007665.1 of Aeoliscus strigatus. Lineage (NCBI taxonomy): Eukaryota > Metazoa > Chordata > Actinopteri > Syngnathiformes > Centriscidae > Aeoliscus > Aeoliscus strigatus. The sequence goes on along the minus strand of CAAKHB010002858.1, from coordinate 20,762 downwards.
AGCAGTGACCATAGAAACCAGCTGCAGTCAAGCACCGGTTGCTATGAAGTGTGACTTTAAATGCGTGTATGAACTACTCTTCCACCTCTTTTGTAACAAGCGATGTGTTTTCTGTGCTGGTTGATGACATACGTCCAGCTCCAACCGCCCCTACCACCCTTACCCACTTCAATCTGGGGGTGGGGGGGGGGGGGGGGGGGGGGCGGTGTTCCTGCAAAGCTGACAAGATCTAAGCTGGATCAGAGGAGATGGAGTTTCTGTGAAAGTGTGACAGATGGTGTGAGATAGTATGCGAAAGGAAGATTGAAGGGAGAAGGAGGGGATAGTGCTGAATAGGACAAATGGGCGAGACAAGCTAAGACAGAAGGAATCCTCATCCTGGAATCAAACACACTTATTTATAGAAATCCAGCTCTCTCTTGACACGTTACTGCATATTCTCCAGGTTAATAAATGCTCGAAGGAAGAGAGGGACTGTTTAGGTAGGGTTAAGGATGGACGTCGGCAGCTTTCAGGCTTCTGCTTTTTCCTTCTATACACCATCAGCATGGACAGTCATTTTCATTGTTGGTACAAACAGTCTAAGTCTCGTTTTGTTTACATACCAGTTTATATTAATCAACATTAAATGAAGGTCACCTGCCTGAACATGTCCTGTTCATAAGCATACATCAACCTTTACTTCTTGAATGAATTTGAATACAAATTGGACTAAAATATTGTGAATCATGGTACAAAGTGTGTACCTGGAATCAGTGATTATCAGTGAATGATTCAGACCCGTCACTAAATTATATTTCTGGTATTTTCCAGCCAAAAGACGACTGAATGACTGAATGTTAATGAGATAATTTTCATGATCTTCCTTGGAACCTGCTAATGAAGCAGATGATTTCGAGATGATTGCTATATTGTCTTCACTCATTACTGCAACGTACATACCAATACGTTTTTTTTTTTTAACCGCCATCAACCTGAGATGATGAGTTGAATTTGTCAACATGGCTAATGTCACATTCTGTGGAGCGACGGGATCAGATCCTGAGGAGACTGCCCCATTATCTCATGTCCAATATTTCTTTTCAAAACTCCGTCTCACTCCACGATAGAGTAGAGTAGTAGTTTGATTTGTACGCTGCTGTTTTCTGGGACGTTAATATTGATCTCCTTCATTTGCCAGATTCACGAGCTGACCGCGCTGACAGACGGAAGCTTTTCAGACACTACACTGTGGGCTCCTACGACAGCTTTGATGCCTCCAGGTGAGATCCTGCACCGGCCTTTGTTCCACGGTTGCCATGACATTTGCTGATAAAACCTGTGTTTACCCAGTACTTTGATACATGTTTCTTTATTTGCGTTGATAGATTTGCACCTCCCATTGTCGGCAGGCTGTTGGTAGTGATCATATTTACAATAGTTCCCGTCTGTATCCAAATGTACCATTTGTCTTTGTGTCTACATCTTCAATCAGCTATTGATAGAGACCTCCCATTTGTTCTCGACATCAAGATGGAGTGGAGAACTTGGAATTACAACCCTTTGCTTTTTCGCTAAGTGAAAAGTCCTGTCTAATGGTACCTGACGTCAATTCCCAAGATTTTTAAGATCTCCGGCTCTTACGTTATTCTGCTTTGCTCTTCTCCTCTCTGTTGTCACATCCACTTAAACTGGAGTTTCATTAAAAAAGGAAAAGAGAGAGAGGCTAGAATATGTTCCTCATCAGTAGCAAACTCTATTCAGGAGACTCAGTCGCACAGGTGAAATGAATGTCCATGTAGGAAGATGAATATAGATGAGCTGTGGTCTGTTTGATCACACCAGGTCTGTCCAGCATCATCAGGCATGTGGAGGCTTTCATAGCAAAGCCTGCTGAGAAACGAACCCATCTATGTTTAAACAGTCACGTCTGTCCTTATCCTAAAGGGACTGATGCTGCAGTGCAGCTGTATGATAATACTAAATATTTATCAGTGCCCAGTTCATTAGCAACATGCAACAAATAGTACATTTGCATGAATGGATCAGTTTATATACTGTATATAGTATATACAATTCTGCAGTATCTCAGAGGGCATTGTAGATGTAACTGTACAGTTACTTCATTACTTCATCACTTGTATTTATTTTTTTTTGTACCTGATAAAACTAACCAAGATTGCATTCTGCATCAGAAAATATGATGAATATGATGCAGTGCGATGAAAAATTAGCTCTGTGTTGTTTCCAAATCTGTATCTTAGATGTAGTTACATTAATATAACCTATCAAAGAAGTAAAGAAAATACATAAGACGAGTAAAAAAATAAAAAAGAGACACATCTTTCACAGCTATGGCTACTTCTTGGTGACAATATAACATGATGACCCAGGGGTTACAACTTAATGCCTAAAATGCATTGTACCTGTAAAAAAATGTATCGTTAGTACCACTTTTCCATAGAGGAACAATCTCTGGAATATCAGTATGATGCATTTACAAATCAACAGAATACAAATTATTAAATTAAAAGAATCAGAAAGTCGTACACCGTTGTGAAACACAAGGGAGCAATATGCCTGAGATACAGACTTAACTTATCTTTCTCATCTCATTTTTTTGTGACCGCCAAAGGTGCTTTAAAGCATTTTTCAGGATCATTAATGGTAGTGGCTGTGACGGTCCCCTGTCACTCTGCTGGATTTCCTGCAGAGGGCCTTTTTCACACTGCCTCTCCGCTTTGGAAAAACGTGTCCAATATAGGTCAAGGTAGGTGAACCATCTCCACCTCTGCCAGTGGCGTGACAGAGGCTTGCGCACCCGTGTGAGATCAGGGATCTTGGGGAAATCTTAGCTGGAAATTATACTTTGACCTCAGGAACTACTGAGAAATGATTGTTTCAGTTGTGTTCAGTTGTGCCAGTGCTAACCATATCCTTTGCCTCAGATATTCAAATTTTACAGTCATTTCAAGGAAGATGTTCAAATAAACTTGCATGTAGTCCTTCCTTTGCTCTTTAAACATTCATAATTGTTTTTCAACTGGCAGCGGCTGCCATTAAATTCTGCATGAGGCAGGAACTTTCCTGCTCTGTGTGGTTCCAGGTCGTAACTGGGATGTGATTTATTTGTTCACTTCATGTTAACAGAAGTTGTTAAGCCCTCGCAACAATCCCACAAATGACTGAAATACTGAATCCTCATCAATCAGTCTATTGATTGATTGATTGATTGAATTGTTATATAAAATTTAAATAAAATGTAAAACTGTATTGGAAAATGCAGGAAATAAACAGGTAGAAATACATGTAGAATATACGACAACAACAGCAATTAAAGAGCAATAACACCCATGTAACACACACACACACACACAGACACACACACACACACTGGGGTCCTGTTCCAGAAAGCAGGTTTCTTGTAGTTGAAAAGCCTGACTTGGTTAATCCTGAAATGAAAGAAAATTGCTGACTGATAGATGACTTTCATGCAAAGAGAAATGAAACAACTGTCTTTCAAATGTTTCAGAATGTTCCATTCTGATATAAGTAACATTCTGCAGCGGTTTTCACTAAACATGCTTTCTGCAGTCGTGTTTCAGTCTGGATTAGAACATGTGCCATCTGTCTGACAATGGAAAAACTTGCGTTATAACGTTATTCTATGTACATACATATCATTTATTCTCACACAGTAACACGAGTGAGCAATGTACTGTTGGATACATACAACATCATCATTCGTATATGTGTGACAAAGAAACTGCAACCCGCTACATGATGAGACCACCAGTGGAATTGCGTGTCTGGTATTGTTTTCATATTGTGAGTCTGTATGTGTCATTAAGTCGACATATTGTTGCAGGAACTGCCTGATTGTCTTTGGAGAGATTTGTCACCTTGATAGTATCACAACCGCACAGACATTCAACATTCCACAGCATTAAAACAACTTACCAATGCTGCTGACGCTTGTCCAGGAAATGGTGCAAGACTAAAAGCCTGATATGATAATTGAATGTTTTGTATTCCGGAACTCTCTTCATTCCCATTACTCTTCAATCTGACTGGCAGACTGATAATCCCCCCTTGCTGACTGAGGCAGCTGTAAGATGGAGAGGGAGGAAAGCCAGATGTGGGTTTTTTAATACATGATGCATCAGCTCTCTCCTGTCTTAGATAAAATGCTGATGATGCTGCTGCCTGAGGAGTCATCGTACAGTCACGTTACCAATGGATGCATGCAGAGGAACGAGCTGCTGCAGTATTTGCAGCATGTCACTGACAGGGTGGCAGCCCCTGCCCACAAGGACATGATTGTATCCTACCTCCTTCATGCAGTGTAGAGGTTAACCTATGCTGCTGTATGCCACTGTACACCTGCTGTACACCCATTGTAGGCATGAGCCGCACAATAATACTAATAAAGAGTTTCATGGGTTCTTGAAGGAAAGACTGGATGACAGACAGCAGGATTTCTGAACTCCACGCCTCAACCTCAAGTGGTATAATCCAGTCTGAGGTGGCGTGCCCCCCTGGGCTACGCATGCACTTTAACCCAACAATGTGTTGGGCAGCATGTCCCACATCCTGCACTTTGATTAAACTGTCCTGTTGTCTTGTCCCCTTTGTCATCACCTGTCAAACAAGATATCACCTCTGATAAACTGTGCTGACCTGTTGAAGCTGCCATGGTAGATGACAACCATTGGCCCACAGTGTGTGTGTGTGTGTGTGTGTGTGTGTGTGTGTGTGTGTGTGTGTGTATGGGAATGTTGGACGATAACCTTCAGTCTTTCAGTAATTCAGGCCTTCCTCCGTTGCTAAGGGAACAGTTGCTAGGATGGCAGTCGCGCCTCTCTCTTTGTTTTTCCCTCTCTGTTATGTTCTCTCCTTCCATGTGACACTATTCAGTGTAATCCTTACACCCAATACATGATGAAGCCTTTGCGGTTGCACTCGTACTAACATGGCATCCTAAGGGAGCGCCTCTCTGACAGCTGGTTCCACAACACCTTTGCTTCACAGACCAGATCCGCAGCAGACCTGCACCATTTCTGCAAGACCTGATGATATGGGATAAATTATCTTATTGCATGTAAAAAAAAAACAAAAAACAGAGCAACGGGTAGACGCAGTCATGGTTGGAGGAAGGTGTCCAACTGGACTAGTTGCTGCTGAGCTCAACTTCAAAAGTTGATGTTCAGTTTGGATTCTGAGGTCGTAGAGATGCTGACTCATGTAAAGAATGTCAGTAAGAAGTTGATTTAAGGATCCATTTTTGTCGTTGTTGTTGCAGCAAAGTCATTTCTTGTGACCAGTATTTTCATTTAACATTAGAATTATCTGTGAAAAAGAGAAATCACGTTCATTTTTCTTCTTATTGCAAATAATAATAAAACACAAGTAAATAGACTTGCCAGCCATCATGCAGCAGGGTGACTCCCCCAAACACACACACACACACATACACACACACACACACACACACACACGCCGAGTTGTGTGCACCTGCCGTCCATCCACAAACAGACGGCTGATCCGTCGCTCTCACACCCTCCCTCCCTCCCTCCGCCCCCTCCACCCGTCGAGCGCCAGCCTTCCTCCCGCCTCATCATCATCATCCTCATCCATTAGCCGCTATCACCAGCAGCCTCATGTCTCTTCCCGGGAGCGCGTCGGTCGCTCCCCGCCGGCTGACGCGTTCCACACCGCGGCAACAGCTGCAGCGGCGGCCGCTCCTCCGCGCGTGAGAGGCGGCTTGACAGGCGGCGGCGGTGGCGGAGGAGGAAGGAGGAAGGAGGGAGGAAGGAGGAAGGGACGTCCTGTTTTGGTTTGTTTGTTGTTTTGTTTTTGGCTTCCTTTCTTCTCCTGTCCTCCTGGAGATGCCGTCGCCGAGCTGCCGGGGCCGCTGTCATACCGACTGAAAGACACCGAGCCCGGCGAGAAGAGGAGGAGGAGGAGGGAGGAGGGAGAGGCGGCTGTGGTGG
>CAAKHB010002857.1:6985-19245 GCA_901007665.1 Aeoliscus strigatus | reverse complement strand
AGCTTCAGTCTCTGAGGTCGGCAGTCAGAGATGAGCTGCTGGAGCTGGAACAACAGCTGGAAGACCGACTGATGGAGCTAACACACCACACACCACGCAAGGTATTCACATATACCGCAGGATACATAAACACACACAGATATACACAGCTCTACACAACTACACCAGTTCCAAGCTGCAGCGCTGACATGTGCTCAGCGGGTCTTTCACAGGCAGCCACGTGCCACGTGCCATATGCTCATCCATTCGTTCTCTCATGGTTTCTCTTGGTAAGGGTCACGGTTGTACTCTGTGCGTGGGCAAAAGCAGCGCAGCTTGGATAAGTCGCCACCTCACTGGAGCGCTGATATGTAAAGAATGTCAAACTGAACTAAAGCACACTAAGACGAATCAAACATTAGAGAGTATTCCAGAACTCAAACACAACTCATCCAGAGCCAATAATGCTAATAAAGTATTCATGGATCAATAACCCGGTTCATGTTCAGAGGCTTTGTTCTTAAAATGCAGGTTTCTGAATACACATGTCAAAAGTAATGAACTGAATTGTATCATACCCAGTGTATTTATGATTATTATATTATTAGTATTATCCTTGTTGTTATTTTTATTTGTAATAATAATAATAAGAATAATAATAATATGGGGTAGAGGTATAGGTAGTAGCAGCAGTAGACAGTGGTCCCTCATACATTGTGTCATGGCCCTGTCGGGGTCCACGGGCCACAGGTTGACAAACCTCCTCCATCCTTCTGATGTCACACAGGTCACATAGAGACTAAACTAAACTAGTGTTTAACTTACGTCTCTACGTGAAAGTCTGTCCGAGCTACAGTGTAGCTCGGACAGCTACAGCTGTGAAAACACTCTGGAATGCCATTCATTTCCTATGATGGGAAAATATGTTGTTTTTTGCCATTTTCTGGGAAACAGTTATCACATTGATGTGACGTACTCACAGCACACAGATTCCCGATAAATCCGCACGCAACAATGTGACAAAGCGTTGTGAACGTTGCACGACTAGTGGCACCAAACTTTTTCAGCTTTGGATGACAACATACACACACAGGTGTGCCTCCTGGCATTGGTACACGTGTCCCACAGGCTGCAATAATAGTCCTCTTCGACGTTGTCTTCCCCAGGGGCTCCACAGACAAGACAGTGTCGACAGCCTGTCTGCTGCCTCTGCACTGCAAGCCATGGAGCCGGTCAGCACACACACACATTTAACAAATGAAGCTAATCATGTCAACACAGCCGTGAAGTCCAACTTCTCCTTTCCGGGCCAGGTGTCAGACCTCCTCCGAGAGCAGCTCCTCCTCCAATCAGAGCTCAGCTACGAGGTTCACACACCCTCCACCGAGCCTTCCACCCGAGCCTCCAGTCCATGCCGAGCAGAAGGGGGCGTGTACCGGGCGTCCATCAATATAACCCCTGCCGCCCCGCCTCGACCCAACGCTCACACTGTGGAAGCAGAAGAAGAAGGAAGGGACTGTGGAGAAGGAGGTGAAGCGGTACCCGAGGAGAGAGGAGCAGCAGGAGAGGTCCGAAAGGAGAACCTGCAGGAGCTCATCAGAGAGGTTCGGATGATTTGAAGTCCCTCAGTCCCCGTCCTCCCATCACCACCATCTGTGGCATGGTTAACTTTTCTTTTTTATTATTATGTATTTATTTTATTCTATTTTTATTGCTGTTTTAAAATAAAATAAAATACTCAATTTGACATACATTTCAATACAATCCCACCCACTGCACCACCACGAATCCACATTACAGCACAGGTTCAATGATAATGGTACTTGAATTAAACAAAAACACACACAAAGATCCACAAACAGGTAAAAAGACAAGTAAAAATATACAAAAAAAAATAAAAAGAAAGGAAAAGAAGAAGAAGGGGTTACATCACACATTTAAGATGTCTGAGGCCTCCCGTCTTTTCAACATGATCTAGAACTGGTTTCCATATAGTACTGAAGTTATAAGGTCAGATGGTAACTTTTCTATGTTGTTTCCAGATTCGTGAGAGCGTCGCACAGGAGGTCCGACAGGAGATTTACAACGAGCTGATGGCTGCAGTGTCGTCGCGGCGGTCACCCCTACCCGCCGAGCACCATCCTCTGTAGTTACGGCAACACATTCAGCCCGAGTCACCACAGACCGAGTGGCACCACTGTCTGTCTGTATCACTGTACCACCGGTTGAGTCTGCTGGTGTGGAACACTCTGTGTCTGTAACACTGTATGTCTGTAACACTGAACACATCACCTGCATGTGACAACGTACTCACACTCAACTCAGCCTGACACTTACCAGCAGCCTCTATCACTGAGCTGGGGCTGCGGCATCAAAGAAGACGCAGATGGATGTAGACTTTTCTGGTTGAACCAACACTGACGTTGTCTTTATGTAACTGGTTTAGCTACTGCTGCTTGTTCTACAAACAGAACTTCAACCAGCTCCACCACTACAATCCAGTCATCAATCGATCAGTGCGAGTAGTTGAATCACCACTGTTCTGCTCAGCTTCCTGTTCTGCGTCCTGGTTTTCTGATATCAGTCTTTGAAATGTCATCGCCCGAGAAGGTGTACGCCGGTGATGTTTTATTTTTGCTGTTTGTTTAAAAGTGTCTCCAGTCCATATTGTCTATACAAGGAAAATATTGTCGTCAATCAAGTAATAAATACATATTTATTAGCAAAGAAGGGAAAGACAGAAAGGAGACTGATATCTGAAAAACGCGACAAATATCAACAGTTTTTGAAACGTGGTGATGAAGATGAATTAATCACCATAAATGCCACTAGATGTGTCGTTCAGTCGTTTGGCTGAACTGACTGCAAACGATCTGCTTCACACATGCACTGGTGCCTTTGAGCTGATGTGTGTTTACATTCCCGAGCTCCCGTGAAATATTCATTCCATGCACATTTCACTTTCCTGTAACACAAAGGTGTGTAATTAGAACCATACAGCTGCATTCCGCTATCATCATTACATCATCATCATCATCATCATTGTCATCATCGTCCCTATGCGTCTTCTCTTCCACCTCCCATTCTTTTGAGTTTCTAGATGTTTGTTGCAGTTAAACAGATGTTTTCATCATTGCGTTAAACGATAAAGGGACAGTAAGTGAGCTGAGATGAACTAACATGAGTCTGTCTTGTCCCACTTTGATGGCAGCTTATGCAAAGGAAGTTACCACTGACTTGTTTAACATAGGTGGATGCCGTGATGCTGTGCTTGATGGTTTTAATAGGAAAGAGAGGTGCTAATTTGTTGAAATAATGTGGCCTTTCAAAGTCAGTCGATACCTAAGTGCCTAATGAGTGTGAGACCAGTGCACTAATATAGCAAATCAAGGATCCCTGATGCTATTTTTTTATTGTTCATCACAACATTGAATATTTTTAAAGTGTGTAGTCTTTTCTGTTTCTCCATTTCGTTGGAGTGAAGCTGGTACTCTATGGAATGGGGTTTGTTAGACGTAAGCAAGAAGTACTTTAACAGGTGATGAGGTCATGACAGTTGGTCTGCAGTAGGTTTGTGTATGTTGTCATGGTGACAGTGACGATGATGATGTTTAGAATGATGTGGTGATGATCAGAGCTCATATATCCCTGTGGCATGTTCGTTGCATGTGTGCAACTGAGGTAGATAAATCCTAAGTAATAATAAATTCCTGCTAACATTTCCCAACGCATCCTGCATGCCTGAATGACATAATTTAATCTGCAGTTTTATTAACAAACATTTGACTCTGCAAAGCATCACCGATTGATTCATATTTGGCTGAGATTTACTGCTTGTCAAAGCATTAAAAGTACTATAATGTCTGTATGCTTTGAGTGTGATGCGAGTGAATCTGGCCAAACACAGCTCTGAAATACTTCTTCAGAAAAGCTAATTTCCACATTTGACTTAAAAAGCCCTCCTGAAAGCTCCTTGAAAGAAAACCAAAACCTTTGTCGTTATTTCCCAGCATTGTCATTTGAGAGACATTGTATCACTGAATGTTCAGCTTGGTCTCAGTCTATATAGGTGTCACTGTTGTGAATTAGTGTTTGTATTAATGTCCCAAATTAAATATGAATGCACCTTTAATAGTATATTTTCTTTAAAAAATGTTTTTTTTTCTGTTTGACTAATATTTACTGAGAGATACATGTCTGACTTGTTTTTACTGATCACCAATCCTTCACATGTCTTATTACACCTCACAGTCTGAATCTCTTGAGTGTAATAATTTCTGTAATAATGTGTTTGTTTCTATTTTGCATTGATGCCAACGGGACGCAGGGAGGGCTCACTATGTAGAAACAAGAATAATAAAGATGTATTTATTTTCAGTAAAAGTGAGTTCATCTGTTCAACTTCATCTGTTAATGCACTATCCTGCATATACTTTTATTGTGAAAGCCGGAAGGTAACCTTGACCAGGAAGTTGATGTCATCATGTTCCGTTTTCCGCCATAAAGAGAGGACCGAATTCGTACGATAGAACGATAGTCGTAAAAAGGCCCGGCTCAAGGGTAAAACGAAAAGATAATAGAGCTCCACGGAACAGGCGGGTTGTGACATCACAGCGGAAACTTTAGGTAAATGAAGGTCCGTGTTTAGACATAGGTTTGACTATTAGCTTTAGCGGCTAACATTAGCGCCTCCAGAAACACATGGTCGTCCGAATATTGTTTCTAGCACTAGGTGAAATAACGCAAGAAAAGCAGGTTTTAATGACGAATGTTTGGACTACTTTCTGTGAAACGGGAGCCGAACGGAGACAGTAATGTCTAATACTTAGACATGAAGCTAATGCTAAGAGTGTCTGGACACGAACCGACTGAGACACACCACCTGTAACACACCGGAAGAGACCTTATCTCTGAGCTTAGATCTAAAACTTACGGTTTAAATGAGCAGGATTTAGTTGTAGCCTGTTGAAAACCTTCCTACGGTCGAACACAGGTAATGGATTGGCTGTGTACATAGTCAGAACAGCTGGTTACTATAGCAACCGCTGTGGAAATGGTTTGTGATGATCATCAGGTATGCCATTCTCACCACATACGTGTTCTGTTTCAGATATGGACTCTCCCAGCAGAAGTCCCACTCCCAGTCCTGCTGGTAAAGAACACAGTGGTGAGTAAAACCTGCTGCGGTTGCAGATGTCGTTTTTGTCTGACAGTCTGATGATGTTGTCTCTCTGCATCAGAGGAGGACTCCACTTCAGCAGCAGAGAGACCCCAGCAGGGGTCCTCACCCGAGAGAAGCACCGAAGAGAAGCCGTCCCCAGAGGCAAGTCCTGCATCCAGCAGCTCCGACAGCAGCAGTGATGATGAGGACAGTCGCGCAATGAGGAGGCTGAGGAGCAGCGTGGCTCAGATCAGAGTAAGCAAACCAATGTAGATGTTATCATGTCAGATTCAGTTTACATACGTTTGGCTTTGAGACAAGTCATGTCAGATTTTATTTGTATGACGCCACTGTGGTTGTCATGGTATCTCATGACACGTGGGCTGTTTTAATAGAAACCCAACATTCACATGAGCAGCTCTTAGCAGCTGAGGCGAGATAAAACTTCCTTTTACACACTCTGATCCAAGGCTACACGTGGATGGCCTTCTGCCTCAACCGGTTGGGGTGAATAAGAGCGCAACAGGGAGAGAAACAAGTAGAGAGGAGTAATTATTTGACTTGTAACACGCACCTTCATCCAGTCAAATCAGAGGGAAATGCTGTTCATGTTTTGTCTTGAAATGACGTCTGATTATGGAGGATTTGACGTCCTGCAATAGGTTTACACATGCTACTTGTAACAGAAGGAGTTTATTGGACAGTTCACATGTGGCACTAAGGGTTTTTGTTGTTGTTGTTGTACTTTTACTCTCAAACTGTGTTGAGGTGGTTGTGTCTTACAAACACCTGCACACTGTGAATATAATAAAATACATTCTGTCTGCAGAGAGAGCAGGACAGTCCTGGAACCAGAGAGCAGGAACGATCCCAGTCCAAAGAGCGGGACAGGTCCAGATCCAAAATCCAAATCCAATGAGCAAAAGAGATCTGTGTCCAAGGAGAAGGATCAGCTTGAGTCCAGGGGACGGGACAGATCAAGGTCCAGGTCCAGAGGACGAGACCGATCCAGATCCAAGGGACGAGAGAGGTCCAGGTCCAGAGGACGAGACCGATCCAGATCCAGATCCAGGGGACGAGAGAGGTCCAGGTCCAGAGGACGAGACCGATCCAGGTCCAGAGGACGGGGAAGAGACCGGTCAAGGTCCGGGGGACGAGACAGGTCCAGGTCCAGAGAGAGAGACTGGGACCGTCAGCGATATGACAGAGGACGTTATGCGCGGTAATGATGTTCATGAGTTCATGATGTTATAGCGTTTAAGGATCTTTTAAGGAGCTTTTAAGGACCTTCTAAGCTAATGCCGGTGGGTACAGGCAGATGTGTCACTGGCCCCACCCCTTTTTCTTCTAGATTTTAGAAAATTCTATTTCACAGTTTAGATTTATCATAAAAGTTATCAAGTATTCAATTACCTCTGTCTCTACCTACGTGTCTGTTCCCAGGGATAACTACAATGATCGTCATGACGATCGGGACAGGCGTTTTGAGGGGCGGACCAATCGGGGTGCAGAGTTTGATAACAGGAGGCAGGGACGCAACCCCTCCTCTCCGGGTGACAGGGAGCCAGAGGCAGCCGGCGAGCCACCAGTCAAAAAGAGGAAGGAAGAGCTGGACCCCATCCTGACGAGGACAGGAGGCGCTTACATCCCCCCCGCCAAGCTGCGGCTGATGCAGCAGCAGATCACCGACAAGAGCAGGTACGTCTGTGTCTGTGTCCGTGTCAGTTGGTTGCACACCGTAACAACAGGAATCTGTTGGGACTCTTCTGACTGTCTGTTTTTTAAAGTACGAAGTTCAGCTGTTTGAACTAAGTGATGAGGAATGAAAGAGAATAATAGCAAACTCGGGGAATCGGGGATTCTATTCCATAGGACGGGGCTGATACCTGACAGTCTCTGCTGGGAATGTGGAACAACAGCAGGGACTTTCTTACATGTGCTATGGGGGTGTAGCTTGATACAGCCATAGAATAATAATAAGTAATAGAGTAATAGAGCTCCTGTGGAAGGCTCTTGATATAAGAGATCCCCGTCTCACCTAGATGATGCTTATTGGGTGACCAAACACAAAAAAATGGTAGTGTCAAAACATGACTTTACAGTTTTAAAGGTGGAGGTGGTCTATAGCTCTTAATCAAACCAATAAATCCAACTTAAAAAGAAGGTGCAGTTCAGTATGGTCCAGACTGAGGGTTGTTTTATTCCTATTTAACACTAACTCATAAATTCATTCCATTTGTTATTAATCTCATTCTCTATCCATGCCGTGTCCCTATACATGTGAGTTGCCATGTTCCATGCGCGTGCTGCTACATGGTATCAGCGGGTTAATCAACCGGCAGGTGTGCGTTTCACGGTTTTAGGGCGTGACGCGGGGCGAATGAAATGTGAATGAAAAGGAAAAAACTTGAAAAACAAAAAGTTCAACATTGGCTTCATTGTTTGTTGTTGGTGGACACGCAGTTCATCCTGACCTCCTACGTTGGTCAAGCACTCAATGCGAATTCACCTGCTGCTGCAGGAGGAGGAGGCTTCTAGAATCAACTGTTTGCTGTCAGATGACGTGTGACTAATGGAATTGTTGCTCCGCCCCCTGTGCAGCCTGGCGTATCAGAGGATGAGTTGGGAGGCTCTGAAGAAGTCCATCAACGGTCTGATCAATAAGGTGAACGTGTCCAACATCGTCAACATCATCCAGGAGCTGCTCCAGGAGAACATCGTCAGGGGAAGGTGACCTCCAACACACACACACAGCAGCACATCAACATCATCTTCTACGTCGGTGTAGATGACTCTTTGGTTGATGTTTAAAGAAATGTTCGACTCTGCGTTTACTCCCAGGGGTCTGCTGGCTCGCTCGGTGCTGCAGGCTCAGGCTGCATCTCCCATCTTCACTCATGTGTATGCCGCGGTCGTCGCCATCATCAACTCCAAGTTTCCTCAGACTGGAGAGCTGATCCTCAAACGTCTCATCCTGACCTTCAGGAGGGGCTACCGACGCAACCTCAAGGTACCTGAATGTTTGGCACACATCACTGATTGTCGTACAACATGTACTCACCTCAAATTTTCCAGGGCGTGTGGTTGTACTGCTGCCTTTCTTTCCTGAATGAACAGCCGCTGTGTTTAATCCTTCCGTCATTAAAAAACAGTTTTCGTCTTCCAGCAACAATGTCTGACAGCCTCGAAGTTTGTGGCTCACCTCATCAACCAGAACGTGGTACGTCCCGCTGCTGGACTTTAAATCCTGCGCTGGTAGCTGGTGGTTTACACTCTCCTTCTCTCTCTCTTCAGGCTCATGAGGTTCTGTGTCTGGAGATGCTCACTTTGCTACTGGAGCGTCCGACTGATGACAGCGTGGAGGTAACCATATCGTTCCTGAAGGAGTGCGGACTCAAACTGACGGAGGTGTCCCCCCGAGGAATCAACGGTACAACTACTGATGGTTTTAGCTGTGGAGTGTTCGACCGATTGATTTATCAAGTAATCAGATATGCGTGTGTGTGTATGTGTGTGCGCGCGCATACGTGCATGTATGATTATGCCAGTTGTAAACACATTGACCATGTTGATTTGAACGGCTGATCACACGTCGACATTATGAACACATTCTCCATCCGACTTACGTTTATACCATGGGTCTGGGTGAATGCCCTCTTCTGATTGGCTGGCAGCCGTGCGTTAAAATCGAGTAATGCACATGAGGTTCGGCTCATGATTAGCTTTTCTAATGTACTAACATTAAACAGCTGTCAGCGGGAACAACAACTGGACATTTGACAAGGGAAACAAGCACCCGTTGCGAGTTAGGGCTGGATGACACATGAAAACATGAATAAATGATCCCGTTTCTGTTTCTGTGGCCAATGACCCTTTTATAAGTGGGTTAATCCACTTTGTGGAGGCAAACCACCCTCGGCGGAGCATAGCTGTCAGTGTTACAAACTACTGGAGGAAACAAGCAAAATGGATGATTTTAACATGACTTTACCCTTGTTGGGAACAGCATTCAAACCTCGAGGAATCGTTTCAGCCGTTGGCAGGAGGAGCCAGGAGAATAAATATCTGATAGCGGAGAAGCCACGTTCTCTCTCTCTCTGTTTCAGCCATATTTGAGCGCCTCAGGAACGTCCTCCACGAGTCGTCCATCGATAAGAGGGTCCAGTACATGATTGAGGTGATGTTTGCCATCAGGAAGGACGGTTTCAAAGATCATCCCGTCATCCCAGACGGTCTGGACTTGGTGGACGAGGATGACCAGTTTACCCACATGCTGCCGCTGGACGACGAGTACAACACAGAGGACGTCCTCAGTAAGAGCTGAAGGGTTGGGGGGCGGTGGTCTCAGGGCCGCTGAGGGAAATTACGAATGGAACTGAATGTTGATTTGAAATCTGTGCGTGTGTGTGTGTCTCAGATGCGTTCAAGTTGGACCCAGACTTCTTGGAAAATGAAGAGAAATACAAAACCATCAAGAGAGGTGAGCGCGCCGCATCACACCGTCCAATCAGCTGTCACTTCCTATTACAGTTTAACCAATCAATCTTCTCCTGCCAGAAATCCTGGATGAGGGCAGCAGTGATTCCGGGGAGGACGGTGACGAGAGTGACGGAGATGAGGACGAGGAAGAGGAGAAAGAGGAGGGAGAAGGTGAGTTTCTTTAGATAAAGGGCTATTCCGGATTTCTTGTCGATCAGCCTTCACACAATCGTGCATCTGTAAAAAGTGCAGTGCATAGTTAGCTTAGCTTAAAGCCTGGAAATGGTGCTCTTGGTGTGAGGTTCCTCTAGTATCCTCCTGGGATAGTTGTTTTAAAAGGCCAACTCCGAATCTGAGGTGGTTTGCTGTGTCCCTCAGATGAGAAGGTCACCATCTTTGATCAGACAGAAGTCAACCTGGTCGCCTTCAGGAGGACCATCTACCTCGCCATCCAGTCAAGGTACTCTCTCTCACACACACACACACACACACACACACACACCTCTGATACTGATCACCTTCAATGAACTAAAACCTACTCTGTGTACAGAAACCCTTCGTGAAATAACAGTTCAGTTCTTACAAAAATAGAAAACATACCAACGTACTCCGCCGCCTCTCAGGATGTTGGTCATTTACAGCTCTGTGTGTGTGTGAGTGGCCTAGTTTCCATGGTTTCACTGAAGAACACATTACAGATTTAGAGACCAGGATGAAAAATATAAACAGATTGTGTGTGTGCGAGTGTTATATATATATATATATTTCTTCCCTCATGCACGTACACACATTCACACTTCCTGGCCAGTTGATTAATTGTTCATCTGCCCCTGCAGTTTGGACTTTGAGGAATGCGCTCACAAGCTGATTAAGATGGACTTTCCTGAGAGCCAGACGGTGAGTACACACACACACACAGCTGACGTAAAGGCTGCAGTGACACATGTATGAATGAGGATAAATGTGTGAAGCTGAACTGACAGAGGAGTGAATGTTCTGTCGGCCTCACAAGAAGACGTGGATGTATTTACATCGAAAAGTGTGACAATGCAGTGATGGGTACTGACTCGATCAAGTGTGTGTGAGAGTGTGTGCGTGTGTGAGAGATGTCCGCACTGATGACCTTGTCATCCAGAGTTTCATCAGGACTGAATCACTCAACGCAGCAGCCGACACTGCCTGTCAAGATGTTTGTCCTCTGACACACTGTTCTCACACACACAGAGGTGTTGAATCAGAGTCAGCTGGCTTTATCTTGACCAATCAGAAGCCAGTACTCTGTGTACATGTTTACTACCAACTCAGCTCGCTAGGAACCTCGAACTAAAGGTGGAATTTAAAAAAAAATACCACGTTCCATCACCAGTGGAAACACAAAACAGAAGAAAAACGTTTCTCACATAAATATATTTATTTCAGAAAAAGGCTGGCCTATTCTATTTTAAAGGTTGTTTTTATTTAAAATATTTTACTTTCAATTGTGCACCTTACAGAGCTTTGCTTTAAAAAAAAAAAAGCGGCAGCTGGTGAAATTCACATTTCCAGCAGCACGACAGGAGTAAGAATGGGGACACAGTAAGTGGAATAGGTCCAACTTCTAACAACAAGGTCCACAAATATCGATGTGTGTCATGTATATATGGATATTCATCTTAAATCTATGGAGAGACTTGTGGTCCATACCATCCAGCTCTCAGCTCTCCGCCCAGCTCTCTGGCCTTGGCCAGAGGACCACGTGTCATGAAGAGGATGTTAACAGTCTTTAAAGATGTTGGTCATGTCCTGGAGCGGGGGTCAGAGGGCAGCGGATGTTTTTTTGTGCTGTGTTGTTGCCCCACCCCGCCCCCCATATTCTGCTGCCAGCCGTTTGTTCTTCATGTCGCTGCTGCGATCTCACTCAACTGTTGTGTTTGTGTGAACAGAAGGAGCTTTGTAACATGATCCTGGACTGCTGCGCTCAACAGAGGACCTACGAGAAGTTCTTTGGGCTGCTGGCCGGGGTGAGACACACACACACACACACACACACACACAACGACAACGGTATGATATTTGCCGATATCACAAGTTTCTCTACGGTGCGACTTTTGAGGCCTGTGATTGATACCATAAACAAATTTCACACAATGATTACATTTCACCTAAAGAAAAAAAAATGTAAAAAGCATGTTGAAACAGTTTTAAGGAAATATTTCACAGTTAGATAAAATGAAAATGTAAACTAGACTAAATAATTCTAAATAAATCGATGATGAAACAGTTTTAGTTTTCTGTAAAAAATCATTTGTCGTTGATGTCTATTGAACAGAATTTTTGGATTCACGTCACACGTTCATGTCGAGCGGCACCAGAACCTGCGCTGATGCTAACGTTAGCATGCTAACCTTAACAAGCTCTATATAACAGTTTCCTGACAGATGAGGGACTTTAACTGTGTCGCTTTTTCACACTGCAGAATGAGGTGTGTGGGAAAGGAATTTCAAAATAAAGGCGTATCATGGGAAGCAAGCCAATTTATATGGATGGTTTATGATATATGAAACCATGAATATGGAGTTTTCATCGGTTTGACTGGATGCCTGCTTAACTCATCAATGCAAATGGGTTGTTACCCCCCGCCCCCCTCCCATTGGCATGTCCC
>CAAKHB010002854.1:89904-152499 GCA_901007665.1 Aeoliscus strigatus | reverse complement strand
ATGTGTGTGTGTGTGTGTGTGTGTGTGTGTGTGTGTGTGTGTGTGTGTGTGTGTGTGTGTGTGTGTGTGTGTGTGTGTGTGTGTGTGTGTGTGTGTGTGTGTGAGAGAGAGAGAGAGAGTGGGTGTGTGGGTGTGCATACATCTGTCTGTGTGCGCATGTGTGGTTGATGATCTGATGTCCTCTGACAGAGACTCCCAGCAAATCATACATCACATCATCTGCATCAACCACACACACACACACACACAATCAGAGAAAGTGGGATAAAGCAACACAGACAGACAGATGGACAGATGAAAAGAAGGACACACATGTTGAGATGGGTGCAAAGAGGAGCTGCATCTCACTCACTGAAGGAAACCTCCAAACCTTCAGCCCCGACCAAAGACATGGAGTTCACGAGATGCAGATGAAAGGAAAACAATGAGCTCAGGTTTCTCTCAGGTCTAGTTTGGAACGCTCACGGCCTGTGACGGGAACTTTCAGGGGTCACGTCACAAACACGTCCGAATCCAGCCGAGGTCTCCGAGCGACAGCAGCGGTGCCGTGTTGTATTTTTCATGGTGCTCTTTTGAAGTTGTCCCTACATTTTCCAAAGGCTCTTCAAAGGTCAGACTGCACCGGCGTTTCATCATCCCACCCTCCTGCAGGCCACGACTTCCTCCTCACCACTCTCACTGATGCCTGACTCGTGCTGTATTCTCTCTGTTCTTTCCTGGTTGTCCTCTGTCGCCACCGTTCCTCTCCAGTTCAGCTCAAACTTAAATGAAAAGCGGATGTTCCCTGACCGAAGCGATGGACACGTCAGACATCAGAGGAGAACGTTTGTGAAGGTTGTCAGTCATCCACCTCACTGTATGCTGCTGAGTTCAACTGAAGGCAGCTGAGCTTGTTCCTACAGGAGAGGATGTGCTACAGGAAGCTGCTGCCCTCTTGCTTTCATTAGTGGTATAACACGTTTTTATGTAAATAGACACATTATCAGCAATTGGAGAAGAATGGCAGATATAAAATCTGAGGTCTTCTATGAAGATAGTGACAGTTAGACATACGCCAGACAAATCCGATGACTTGACAGATACTTGACTGTGTGTGTGTGTGTGTGTGTGTGTGTGTGTGTTGGGGGCAGGGCAGTGAGCGTGTGTCTTGTCTGGCGTGGATGTGGATTTGGACAGACAGTCTGCCATCCCAGATGTCATCATAGTGACCAGTTTTCCGACCTTTGACCTTTGCAGATGGTGGCACACACTCCCTCTCTTGACGGCCCCTCCCTAGTGTCGGTGTGTGTGTGTGTGTGTGTGTGTGTGTGTGTGTGTGTGTGTGATTATTCTCCCTATAACTGTACCTAATTATTGTTTTACACAGATAATGTGCATGTGTTCAGTTCAGTGATCTTTTATGTCTTTTTTACGTTGACATATATTTATATTGACATATAAAAACACATCAGTTCAGTTGAATATACTCATGTACTCTAGTTTTCATCTCATCTATCGTACAGCAGCTTTGAATATCTGTTCTCAGTATCTTGTTCTGAATTATTCTTCAGAGGAGTGGCTGGTTCAACTGTCATTAACCTCTCTGCTACATTCTCCTTATCTAATTATCCTCCTGTTACCACTGAACACACACACACACACACACACACAGCATTCTGAGCTGTCACCCCTCACCACCACCAGCACCTCTGCTCCTTCCCCCCTCCCCCTTGTTTGACAAATGAGTGGTCTCACCTCATCAGGCACATGACAATGTAAACAGATGGGAGGTGGAGACAGGGACCCGTGTCGAGGGCTGCATGCACACACACACACACGCGCACGCACACGCACACACACACCCAAGCCAAATCCCAAACATATGTTGCAGTTATTCAGACGGTGATGATTGAGACACTCGCAGACGCTTGGGGAGTTTGTGTGGGAGGAATCTTCAGGAACATGAACCAACATGAATGTATTGATTTTCTATTCAATGGGAGATGAATAAGATCAACACACACACACATACTGAGGCGTTCATTTACATTCAGTGACATCACATTTACATGTTTTCCTCAGATATTTGTGTTTCACTTGTTTGTGGACCACATGAAGAAGAAGAAGAGGAAAAGGACACGTTTTCTCTTTGTTCTCCTCACATGAATCTAAGTAGGATTAAAAACGATAGTGTGGTATTATTATTATTAACTTAGGATACAACTTCCTTTCGTATAAATCGGTCTCATGTTCAGCTCCATGAACACCATGAACAATCCAAGGAAAAGAGGTGTAACACTGTCAGTAAGATCAGGGGATGTCAGGAAGACCAGCGGCTGTGGCAGTAACACGAGAGCTTTTCTTGTGATTTAAAGGAGCAGTGCGCCATATTTAGAGGACTATTAACTGCTTTGATCACCTGACATGAAAGGTGTGACCGTGTGAGACTGGAAAATTGTTTCTGGTTGAACATGAAGTTTTCCGTCTATTGGATTGTATCTGATAGATGGAAGGTGTATAAGTTGTATAAGTTGTGGAAGAGTTTGCCAGTATTGGGGAGTACACAGTTACATAACAGCGCAGTTTAATCATAAAATAAACATGACTGTAATCAATACTTACATTGGAGATAAACATGTAATTCAATTACATCTACTGATGGAAACATTCAGGATTAGTGTCAGTTACATCTAAACAGTTTCTACAAAAACTTCACTGCTAAGTTGAATCATATTTTTTGTCATGATTTTGTATCCAAATGAATGAGAATGACGGACTGACAGCGGTGATGCTGCTGTAAGTTAAAACACGGACACATGTCAAACAGTCGAGAACATTCACTGAAACCTTAGAAAAGTCATCAATCAAGTTACTTTGATAAAGAAATTGAAATAGTTTCACTGCTATTACATTTTAAACAGGAACCCTTTTAACTTCCCAACTCTGGTGCATGCATCTATCAAGTTTGTTTCAAAGACTGACGACCCACATTTTTTCATCTTCTCCACTAGATGGCACCATTTCACTGCTCCGTAGAGTGTCCATGGATACAAGAACTTCTCTTGCATCCATGGATGTTTGAGATCATGAGATGAGAAGAGGTGTCACGATTCAAAGCTTACGTCAGGATCTTGTGTTCCTCACTAGGTCTGCTTGTAATATTTATCAAATCCTGCCAGTCACAGTCTAATGTCACATTCAAAACATGTTCACATGCATGCTTCCGCTTTGGAATCCTGCTCAAACAATTCGATCACGGTCGCAGACGTCTGTCAGTCTCATTACAAATCGAATGTAGAGTGAAAATGTCATTACTCACTGACAGACTGGTTCGAACATAGAATCGTAAAAGTTACACAAATACAATACGACACATTGTTTTTAAATAACCTTGAATAACAGAGAAATGTCTGGATCTGAACAGGGATTTTGTTCTTCTGCCTCTGCTCAGATGAAGTCTAGAATATTCAGTGTCCACGTACGTGCTGCTCTGCTGTGTTAATGTGTTGTGGTTATTCTTAATAAAGACTATTTGTTCCACCTGCATAGATACTGTACCTTTTCTCATCCCTGCTTCCTCAGGCCTCTGCTTCCCTCGTGAAACTTGGAGGCTAAAACGACATTTCCAGTTCTGTTGAGGTGGATCAAGTGCAGCAGGAGAAGTTTGGCTTTTTCCTGGGAGCATCCAAGCTGGGAAACGACTGGTGATGACTCCTGTCAGTGAAAAGAGCCTGCCTGGTTACCAGCCTGTAAGGAGAAAGAAAGACAAGAGGAAACGGAAGAAACAAAGAGAAAACAGCTGTGACTTGATGTTACATGTTACAGTGTTGAAGTAGAAGTGACAGTATTTTATTTATTCTTTGAAGTTTGTAATCACACTGTATACACCACCTCCTCCCATACACCTGTGACAGTTGGATTTCACTTTCATCCAGCAGAGGGCAGGAGACGTCCCTCAGACAGACCAAGTACCTTTGTATTGAGAACCTGCTTGTTTGTGAAGTTATTGAACTGAAATCACATTGAAATCGTTTTTGGAATGTTCCGACTCTGTCTCACCTGGCCAGGTGCAGAACAGCCTCCAGGATGTTGGAGCCGTCTTTGGCGCTGGTTTCACAGAACAGAGTGTTGTACGTCTGTGTGGGTGGAAGCAGGAAATGATTGGTCTCTTTACTCTGCTACTGGTCGTGAGTCTAAACAAAGATTGTTTTCATTAATAATGAAAAGTCGAGTATTTGTCATTACCATCGCCAGTTTTTCTCCGTAGGTCGTCGGCACACAGTTAACTCCTGCTTGTCTGAGATCACTCTTATTACCTACGAGCATGATGGGAATGTCCTCCTGAGACAAATCCTGTTACACAGAGAAGATGAACGAGAAATGATACAAACAGCAGGGAACTGCTCACACACCCGCCCTCAGCAAGTAGGACGAGTCCCTCTCGACCGCTGGTCAGGCCCCTTTGGACCCGTCCCTTCAGCTCTGCAGTGGCGCTGCTGCAGACTGAGGGCGTCACACACATCACAGCGTTCCTCTGACAGACAACTGCTCAGTGAACCATCCTATGTCTATTCAACAAAGTTTGCACAGGAGGTCGATTAGAGAACATGTATGCAGCTGTGACGTATGTGTCTTTACGGCGGCGCTGCTTATTGACAGAAATTAACAAGATCATAAAAGCAAGTTTGGCAGGTTCCATGTACAAATATGCAGACAAACACTGGGAATCTATGCTTGGGCAGGGGAAACCTCCCAACGAATGTGTAGTTATCATATGACAAGGAGTACGGCTTCCTCCCCACTGGGATATGGACAGAATGACACGTACCAGTGTTATTTCCATGTGTGCCAGGAGACACACACAAGCACGAAGAGCCGAGTGTCTGGTTGTTAAATGTGTGTGTGATGTCACACTGTGGTATGCGATGTAAAATATGGACTGAGTGAGTCAATCTGACTTAGTTGACACAAATCAACACGGTCGGTTTGAACAACACAACGTCACAACACAACATCACGTGAAACACGTACACATCCTGCCGCATGCGTCGTTTTACAGCAGCTTTCACTGACTTATGATAACCACAGTGACAGATCTGCCTCTCATCGGGTTTGACGTTGACAGTTACCTCAATCATATCCACCCACTCTCTGACGTTCAGGAAGCTCTTCTCACAGGCGACGTCGTACAGCAGCAACACGCCGTCCGCTCGGCGGAAGTAAGACTTTGCGATACTACGGAATCTGGAAGGAGACGAGAGAAACTTTTCCAGAATATACTGTCATATATACACAGACCAGGAGGCAAACGAGCGCACACATACACACAAACACACATACACACAAACACACATACACACGTACACACATACACACGTACACACATACACACACCTTTCTTGTCCAGCAGTGTCCCATATCTGTAACAGCGTGGGCTCTCCATCCACGATTAGTGTCTTCATCTGGAAATCCACTCCTGGACACACACATGGACAAATGTATCGACACCTGGACTGAAAGCGTTCAAACGCCTTCAGAGAGAACGTTCAAATAATTCATTCAATTCAGCACATCTCACCGAGGGTAGCACTGCAGTTCAGTCTGAATTCGTTCTTGCAGAGACGAAGCAGGAAGCTGGACTTCCCGACAGCAGCGTCTCCAGCCAAGACGATCCTGTAAGCTTTCTCTGACGTCAGGTAGCCCAGGTCTGCATCCTTGTCCCCGGTCTGTGGACAGACAGACAGACGAGGGAGTGACAGGACCTTCAGACATCGACGGCAGCGGACTCATCCGGAACAAAGCACTCATCATTTACTCTGTCCAGTGGTCTATGTCCATTTCTGTCCTAGTTTCAATCCATTTTATAGTCTGCTGGGGGTCTCCATAACCTGATGACGTTCTGGGCTTCTTACATCCCTGACATGTTACATGTTACAACCCCAATCAGTCTAAAGTCTTCAGGTCTGAACAGTTTGGGGATGGACAGTTTCATGCAGTGCACACCGACTTTGGACGTCGTCGTCTTTGTCTACACGCTGCTTAAAAGCAACTGAAGACTTTGAATGAAACAGGCTTCCAGCCATACGATGGTTTTCTGGCTCTGGATAGTGTGTTTTCACGTTAGTTCCGTACCTGATGTGACATCCTCTGTTATTTTTAATGTGAACGGTGCTGCATGAATAAAATCGACTCAGAGTTCTCAGTTCTCTCTCTCGCTCTCACCTGGATATTGAGGGCGCTGACGGCGCTGAGGGCGCTGAGGGCTCTTCGGGTCGTCGGGGCCGGGGGGAAAGCCAGACTAATGGGCTTCCAGTCCAAAACTGAGCTGCTGTCCGACCCAAATGCCGATTCGCCGTCTTGTGTCTCTGTGGGCTGTGATGGAGACACAGAGAAAGGCATTCTTGGCTGATCCTGACATTTACACTAATAAGAACATAAAATAATACTGTCTTTTCCTGAGTGCCTGCAAACGAGTTACAAAAACACTAACGAGTCAACACGAGTGCATGAATGTTACATGAGTAAAAGAGAAAACCGGTGAAGACGGGCGTGTGCACGTGATTTTTCCTTCTCACCTCAGAGTCCGAGGCTTCTTCCACCAGGTTTTCTTTATGTCCTTTCTTCCTGTGCCTCTCCTCTACCTCCAGTTCTTCCTCTTCCCCTTGACCTTTGGCCTCCTGCTCTGAGTCATAACCCCCGTGTGAGCCTCTGAGTGTTGACAGGCCGCTGTCCATGTAGATCTCCGGCAGACTGTCCTCCTCGCACTCGCTGCTGTGTCTGCGTCTCAGTCCAGGATCGCACATCGCCAAGGCCATGGTGTCGTTGCTGGGCCGGCGGGAGAGCAGAGAGTAGTCGTCCATACGTGCACAGAACCTGCGGAGGAACGAGGCCAGGAGGAGGAGGCGATGCAGAGATGTTTGTGTGCAACCAACGGAGTCCTTTGTGGGTCTCACCTGTCCATGAACGCATTAGGTGACGAGTAGCAGACGCTTTGACTTCTCAACCGTTCCCTCGGGTTTCCACCACTGCCCGACTGCAACACAACAGTCTCACTTGTTTTAATACTTCACGAGGTCCACGGAACCACTGAATGAATAAAGCTCAGCGCCGAGTTGATTCTGTGTCATACGGTTCTACATTACCTTGGTGAATCTCTCCAAAGCTGCCCGGAGGCCATCGTTGGTGTCGTGGAGCTTCCTGTTGGCTGTTCTTTCCACACACACAAACATGGCTCAGTGCATTTGAGCTCACTTTTTAAAATAAATACAATAAAATCATCATTCTCCTTCTTCACTAGAAAATCTCAACAGTAGTTGTCCAACTTACTGCAGAATCTCAATCTGACTTTCCAAAATGTCTCTCTCATCGGAGAAGTGTTTCATGAGCTCCTCGTCCCTACAACCAGACACAAAACACAGCCAGTATACTATAGTATAGTATTATCAGCTACAAGTAGTGAAACCTGGATAAGCAGACAACAGATCAGTCTGCATAAAAAAAGAACTCAGATTCCAGTTTATCTCTTTAAATCATATGATGACACCCAGTCAGTATTTCTTGTTTTATTTTGAAATACTCACCTTTCCCTCTTGTCTCAAATACCTGCTTTATCATCTGACTGCCCCCTTGGGTCCAAACTTTTCTATGAAAGTCTGTTTCCAGCTGTTATACAATGCAACATTTTGTGCCGGAAATCTTTTCATGCTTTCACCAAATTCAATGTCCGAACACGTCAGACAATAAAAGACTTATCCAAAAACTCTGTAGAGCCTTTGTATCCCTGCACACTGACGAGCCGCCGTGACGGCCGGCGATGTCATTCCTCAGCTTTGAGAAATGTCACGAACCTGAGATCACATCCAGTGTGTTCTGATAGAAGGAGTGTCATCCTGCCTGTTGGCTCAGTTGCTAAGCAACGCCGCTGAAGGAGTGATTGTGTGTCTGAAGTCACTCCAGGATATCCTGTTTCAGTTGTGACAAAACACAACCCCCCCCGGAATGAGCAGGTAGTCAGCGAGAGGAGGCGTGGCTTCTGTTCCTCTGCAGCAAACGTCTCAACACTGTTTTTCATGAAATGGACAAATCTGCACCTGTGTACTTTTGTTTGCTCCCACTTTTGACCCACTTTTCTTTGGCCACATTTGTTGAGATGTTTACTTGTCGTGATCTATTTGAGTTGTGACACATCGGCGTTTTATTGTTTCCATCAACCAGATGTTGGCTGAAACAGGTCAGACATCACTGTGACATAACGACGGGGGAAAAGAAAGACGAAAGCTACAGGGTTCGTGACTCGGTCGAGACAGTACAGACTGATCTGGATCAGCAGATCAGACAAACTGTGGACTTGGAACCGTGTCCTCATGGAGGGAAGATCTCTCTCTCATATCTTCTGGACAGAACGGGTGAATATTCAGGGTTTGACAAATAACCACATGTTCAGATTCCTCTGACATATGAAACACGTGTGAGGCTGAAACATTTGCGTGTATTTGAATGTATCTTCATATTTATCGGAATGAGTGAAACGAACAAACACGTGTGTTCACCTCTCCGAGTTGATGCTCTGATCTGTCAGCTCGGTCTTCAGTGAGTCCATGTCGGTCTGCAAACACGCCACTTTGGTCTGAGACCTCAGCAGATCCTGTTTTAGCCTCTGATTCTCCTGACGGATGCGGTGAAGACAGAGAACGTGTTCAGATCATACCTATTAGGAGACGTGTGAGCAATGAACCACATCTGACCAGCGTGAGCTCAGTGATCTTCTTCTTCAGAGCTGGGCTCTCGTCTTTGACTGCCGTGATCTTGTATCTCTCCTCCATCTGGTGGACATGTTTACAGGTCATTGCAGTGATTCTAGGACCAGCTAGAGTGATATGTAAATTCAAAGCTTTAACTCCAGTGACTTCAACTTGACATTCAGCTGATTGGATCATGTTAATGAGGTGGAAAGTATAAATTTGCCCTGGTTCAGGTCCCAGTGAATGCAGTCAGTGTTCATGAAGGATTCTGTTGATCTGTTCTTTCCCTTCATCCTCTGAATATTTGGGGGGGTTTTCTCTTTGTCGTTGCGTGTGCACGGCATCATGGGGAAAGTACACGTGTCTATGAAGTCATCAAGTCACTGTAAAGTCTTCAGTTTGATTGTCGGCAGCGGGACTTGTCAGGTTGCTTGAAGAAGTTTCACCAAGAAGTGTTTTTTGATCTCAGTAAATAGGAGTCTATATTTATGTTGCTCAGACTTTTAAAAAAATACATAATTTACCACCATCATGTTAATAAAAAATATAGATGGATTCACTAATGAGTGAGAATAATAAAAATGTAATAAAAATAATGACTCGTACTACTTCTCTATGCCGATGACTCTCGTATTCTATCATAGAATTAGAAACGCTTGGACATAAGACTGCAGATTATAAAACATGTTAATCAGCTTTTGAAAAGTACAATTTGAGCACCAAAAATGTCGTAACTAAATGAACTAAACTGTATACGCAGTTGCAAAAATACATTTATAGAAATTCTTGACACCTTCAGAGATCAGAATATTATTGAACTGTTCTCATCACCGCTGACTGAAGGTTTTGTTCATGATTAGTTTCATGAAAACTAAACACTGGTTTACATGACGTGAAAAAACAGGCTGATTATAAAAGGTGATAAATACCTTCTGCAACCTCTGGATTTTACACTGCAGCTCACACACTTCAGTTTCAAAGCTTCTTCTCAGCTCATTCAGCGCAGCTTCTGTTCGCCTCTTCTCCTGCACACATGAACATACAAATACACAACACACACACACACATGCGTGTAAAAACAAACACAAAAACACAACATCGGCTAAAAGTTGTTGATTCTATCAATGAGCAGTGGAACCAAAGAAATATTTACCGGTTACCAATGAGATAAAAATATTTTAAAAGGATATTAATGAGGATCAAATGGATCAGTTCAAAGTTAAACTGTCAATATCAAGATAATCATCCTTTTTT
Source organism: Aeoliscus strigatus (assembly GCA_901007665.1). Lineage (NCBI taxonomy): Eukaryota > Metazoa > Chordata > Actinopteri > Syngnathiformes > Centriscidae > Aeoliscus > Aeoliscus strigatus. The sequence continues at coordinate 142,525 of CAAKHB010002854.1, read as the reverse complement.
TTTAATCTGTAATCGTTTGGTCTTGGGAGAGAAGCTAGTCTTAAGATCCAGTGGCTACAGTCCCAGAGAAGTCACAAGTCATTGGTGTCAAAATTTAATTGGTGTTTTTAATTTTGTGAAGTAAAAAAAAGTGATGCCTTTTTTTTTTAATGTGTGTGTGTGTGAGCAGGAATGACGGCGCCTGTTCAAAATCAACACGTGTTAAACAACTGTGTGCATGTAGAGCGTGAGAGGAAACAGGTGAGTGTCCACTCACTGTCGGCTTTTCTTGGACAAAACAAACAGCAGCTCCGGAGTCAGCTGAGTCAACCAAGAACACTTATGTAATGTTTATACACACAAAAGGTGATAAGACCGCTGATGTTCCAGCTGGAAAAGAAACTTCAACGCACAACTGGAATGACTTCATTACTCCCCAGGTGGGACGTGTGGTCGTTCTGGAGTAGTGGATTTGATCTAAAGCCGCTATCATCTGATTAATCCATGGTGCGCCCATACCAGGGAAGGTCTCATCAGTAAACAGTCACACTGATTATAGCATTTGTGGTGAAGATTGAAGGTTCCGGCTGTGAATGAGAATCAAACCTGCTGTCACCATTTCAAACTACAACAAAGAGTGTCGCTGTCTAGATGCGTTTTAAAAGAGACATGAGCAATCACTTCATTTACATTTGTACGAGCACAAACTCGCTCCCATTCCACTGGGAGAGAAAGCCGGAGTCTGACGTCGGCGGCAGGCTCCATGTGAGTCTCTTCTCTTCTAGGAGGTTTGTTCTTTCAGTGACTGGAGACACGAGTACGCCTCAACGCTTCCAAGACCAAATGTCTCCCAGCACGTCGTTCTACTGACTGGTTCACTTGTGAACTCCAGCTGATCACAAGGCTCAGACGACTCATGGACGACTCATCATACTGAGGCGTTTGTTTGACATGAGGGATGAGCTGATCTAGGCTATCTCTTTCTACAACAGCACTAGACATCACAGAAACAACTAACCTGGAACATTTGAGCAACATCACGCGTTCATGAGTGAATTTCCATCTGTGTATCAATGCCAACTTGTCCCACCTGCTCCCGTGTTTTTCTCTCAGAGGCATGAATGCGCTGGTCCATCTCCTCTTCCATCTCACTGAGCTGCATCGAGGCTTGGTCCTGTGCTCTGACATTCAGGAGCAGAACAATAAACAGAATAAGAAAACACTCAGTACACTCAGTAACTGATCTTCATCATAAAACTACGTTGAGCGTTCAAGGTAAAGTTAACCTGCTATAAAATCCTTTTACTGGGTTGAAACCAACTGTCTTAGAAGTTGCTGTTTGAAATACATTGATCTAATGTAGGTAAGAGCTCCTCTGCTCACTCGTTACTCACCGTTTGATGGCCAGAGCCAGGTTCTCCATCTCGGAGTTCTGCTGTTTGATCTCTTTGGTGAAATTAGTTACAACTTTCTCAAACTGAGGAATGAGTCTAGGCTCGGTCAGACTGATGTTCTGGTACAACGTTGCTGCCTGTTCAGTCCTGGAAGTAAACGAGACCAGGTTGGTTGTACACGTTGACAAGTTTCATGCAGTCTATAACCAAACCAGCAGTCTGTGTGGAGTACAAGGTGTCAGTATGTATGAGTCTGCATCAGCCCAGAGAACAAACTTGATAAATCGGGTGTTAGTTTACATGCAGAAGTAACGTTGTTGACCTCTGACCTCTGTGTTTAATGTAGCTGAGGTGACTTTTCTGACCTTCTGTCAGAAGGCGTGTGTTGATTCCGACAGAGTGTCTGTCGGTTTCTCCTCACATTTGAGAGTCTTAGGACACAGGGTCCCGTCGAAATACTCCAGATTTGTGATGGGCTGCACAAATAGAATGGATTTCCTGTGCTCTTCATTAATACAGACACAAAATCTTCTTTCATCCCTCATCTGACTGCGGGACGAGAGGCTGTGACAGTCTGGTATTAACGATGATGAGATTGCGCTGGGTGAGTCAGCACCACTGTGACAATCGATATGACACCCCAGCAGCGCGAGGACCGGTCCCATGCCGGGCCTGGGGCCACGCAAATGACCCCTCCCCTTCAATACTGGGAACTGGAATATCATCATCTATTATGTGAAAGTGTTCAGTGGAAAGACACAAAGTAAAATCCACATTCAAAGTGTAGGGCAGCGTAGTTGTTGGTGGCAAATATGTGGGAAGAAAGAGAGTATTGACGCCAACATTTAATTTATCACATGTTCATCGGATCCTTTTTGTGAAGGCCAGACGCCGGGACCCCATCGAGAAGAACATTTCATTGTTAATAACAATCTTGGTGTAAATAATATGGTGTTACCGTCATGACACAACCACTTGATCTACGGAGAAAGGGAGAGGACGGTCCTCGGCTAGAAGAAGGAGAAAACTCGTCCAACAGCTGTGTTGGCTGTGGAGTGCAACTCAACGTTCCAGAGGACGCTGGCGTGAATCGGCAGCGACAGCGTTGGTGTAAAGCGGTTAAAAGATGCTGACGGGGGTTCATGGCTGGTGTCTGATCAAGTGTCTTGTCAGGTGTTCACAGGCTGTTTGAACTCTGTAAGCCATGCCAGTGTTTGGGTTTCTCCTGGGAACTGTGAGCACAGCCCAGCTCTCCAGGGGAAGAATAAAAACTGGATGTGACACTGTGACACCTCCAGCACCCACACAGAGCAAACACACTGGAGGATGATTAGAATAGGTCAACATGAAAATGTCTCCAGAGGGTTTGTCACCATGTCTGTCTCTTCACGACCTTCAGCTCCTGGACATCGGTGTTTCCTAATGTCTCACCTGGGGATGAACTTGGCCTGCTCGCCCAGTCTCGTCTCGAAGTCCTCCCAGGCGGCGGACACGGTCGCCCCCTCCACCTCCATGTCGTCCCCGTAGCGGTCGTGGAAGCCGCTGATGAACTCCAGCAGTGTGACGGTCCCGTCCTTGTCCACGTCCAGACGGTCAAATATCCGCTCGGCTTCCACCGCGGACACCTGCAGCTCCGCGCAGATGGTGACGAACTCGTTCCTCTCGATGCGGCCCGAGTTGTCCACGTCGTACGCGTGGAACAGGGTCCGCAGGCGGTCCTGCTCCTCCGCGCTCATCCCCTTCACGGAGGGATGTGGCACACTGGGATGAAGAAGGAAAATGACTTTAAAAAACAAAACAAAACAAAAAATAATGTGGTAGTCCAAACGCAAAACACGAGCAGACTTCTTTTCCAAACACCTGGACAGGTGACACCTGTGCGAGATCATCCATGTGACATCATGTCAGCGCTCAGGAGCTCCGTCAGCCTACCTGTGTGTGTGTGTGCGTGTGTGTGTGTGTGTGTGTGTGTGTGTGGCCCTGGAGTCATGAGCTTCAGGGCAAACGGAGGAGAGATCAGTGGTTGAAATACACTGAACAGACACACAAAACAAACAAACAAAAGACAGTAAAGAGTAAAATAATCCTAGAATAAATCCTTTAGGGGATTCTGAGGTTCACCATTTATCTAATGTCTAAATTTCAAATTGAACAGTCCCACAGATTACATTCAAACACATCAACACCTTTCTCCAGTCGATGCAATAGAAACACGGTCCCAGTGATGGGATGAATTCATTCATTGTGTTATTATCTTTGAGGCATCTGTAACTTGTTTACAATCCTGGAAATGATCCTGTAATCATCATCATGTGGCCTGATTGGATAACAGTCAGATGTCTGCTGCAGTTTATGATTTGATAATACACATGTATAATTTGACACCAGTCATATTTGATTTGCAAATAAGTCGCTGACTCATTTTATTTAAAATGCCATATTCCAGTTTATGGTCGCATCATGTCAACACAATTCTTTAGAAAAGAATTTTCAGTTTTTGTGGCTGTTTGGTTTGGCACCACCTTGTGCCTTGGCTGTGTGTTGTCTGTTAACTGCTTCCCACTTCATGCTATGGTTAAATGTTGCTGATTTAGTTAGTAGCTCTCCCAAGTCAGTTCTTAACTTATTACACTATTTTTATTACAGTTCGTAGTTAATTTATGTACTATTTGTACTTTTTTGTACCGTTTGCACCGTTGGTTGAGAGGTCTGTAATTTCATCTATGCTGTATATGACACATATACAGTATATTTGACAATAAAGTTGACTTTGACTTTGACAAGATTTCCTCAAATCAGGAGTCAGGACCGGAGCAGTCCCTTGACACAATACTTAGTCTAGTTTTAGTTCAGTTTTATTTAGTCTAGTTTCCAAACTACCTTGAATGAAATAGAGACTACAGTTGGTATAAAACGAAGTTATACTGTGCAGATAATACACTTGATATGCTTCAACAAGCCTTTGTAGATTTCATATCCAACCTGGATAGGACCACTTCCTTCTGGTTGGACATTTCTTCATCTCTTGATGGATTCTCGTTGTCTTTTTTGCTGTCATCTTCTTCCTCTTGGTGTCGTTCTCTGAAGCCGCTGATGAATTCCTCTAAGGTCACTGTGCCATCTTTGTCGATGTCCAAGCGGTTGAATATGTTTTCAGCTTCTTGGCTGTCAACATGAAGCTCCAGGCAAATGGCGAAAAACTCATTTTTTTCAATTTGCCCAGAATTATCCACATCATAGGTGTGAAAAAGTGAAGTAAGGTGGTTCCGTTCCTCCTCACTCATACCCTTTGTTGCTGCCATGACCTTGCTTTCAGTGCACTGGGCAAAAATATGACACTTGGACAATAAAACAGCTCCCAGAGTCAGCTAGAAGAGCTACACCAACTTCATGATGTGAGCATCTACAGAAGTGTCAAATACACTACACCGAGGTTGATGTCGAAAAATCCCACTGGTGAAAGTGAAGCAAAAGATCCTTCTAAGATCGCAGACCAGTGTCCTGCCCCCTCTTCTGTCTCTTTCTTCTTTGATAATCACACAGGGATGCTTCTGATATAAAAATATATTGTGGGGCTCCACTAATATACTGTTGCAAATGTGCTGAACCATGGCATTAGAAGAAGAAGAACCCCTCCAGGCAAACATGAAAACAGACCGTGTACAGAGAGTGTAACCACTATCTGTAAAGAAGAAAGTTGAGTTTTCTCAGTGAAGATGAAAAGTTCCATTTGTTTGCATATACATCTTTTCAGGGAATCTGAGAAAAGACAAGCTTGTGACAGGAAGGTTTTCAGTTCAAGACCTGATCATAGACACTATATGCTATAAACCTTCATGCAGACATGGAGGCCTGCGTTTCAAGAGTCCTAGTTTTCCATCGAGCTGAGTTGTATTTAATCTATCAGTATATTGAATATTTAATAACCCAGTAAATCAATAATTGAAAAAAAACAATGATTTTGGATGTTTAGATATGTTTAAACCTTGAGTAGAATAAACCTGCAGGATAAAAATTTAGACTGGAGTTGGTAATTGAGATTGTGATTGGGCTACAACAAAAACACGTTGTTTGAGATTCTTCTTGGATTAATGCATAGAACTTCTATGATTGAACGTGAACAACACATCTATTGACATGTATTCTCCAGCTGTCAGTAAATGTATTTCTTAATTGTTAGTTGTTCACTTATAATGATTTAATAGACATTTAATTGACATTGATACAAGCGCAACAAATGGATCGGTTCCTGTTTCCAGCTTTGTTGTGTTTGCAATTGTCAGTCTCTGTGCTGCTGTTTTGTGAAATGAGAAGACTATAAGAAACCATCATGTATGTAATTATTGTACTGGGGCACAGGTATATTTTATTATAATTTATTTCATTTTCTGTATTGTTGGTGTCATATCTCTTAAGAAATGTCATTTTTTTTGCCCCAGTGAAGATACTTTCCTGAGTAAGTGCACCATGTTGTGGTGCTTGTTAATTCACCTGCTGTCAAAAGTGTGGCGTTGTGTGTTAATATCTGAACAACAAATCCCAGCATGCACCTGGGAAGCGCCTACAAACTGGGCATGCGCAAAGCCAGCAGCACATCAATGCAGTTGTTCGGACAAGCACGAAATATCAAAGGAACCACTTCAAGTGTGATTAGTTTAAAGATTAAAACACTACAAAATGTGCAGAATAAAACAGTTTTATTTTGGAAATTTTGCTGAATAGAATATGCCACCGTTTTATAGTTATGGATTACTTGTCATTTATTGTAAAGGGTTGAGGTATAAGGCCCCTCAAACGCCAACTGACAGCTCACATTTGAGATGTCCGACTCTCCTGAACGCCGCACCTCGGCGCGTCGTTCGTCATCTCCGTGGGACAGTCGGCAGCTCTTCGACGGGACGGGTCCGAATGCGCTGGTTACGTGTTTGGACATGACCATGGAAATAAGTTTCCTCGGAACCGGCTCCGCGTACCCGTCTCCCCACCGCGGGGCTTCGGCCCTGGTGTTGAGGACAGACGGGGACTGTTGGCTGTTCGACTGCGGGGAGGGAACTCAGACCCAGCTGATGAAAAGTCATCTCCGAGCCGGTGAGCTCCTGGTGGTGGTCCTCGACGGCTCCCCGCTGTTGAACGCTCAAAATGTTGACGACGAACTTGGCGTCGTTTGTACAGACAGTCAGAAAACCACACAACGAATGTCACAGTAGTGGTAGAAGTTATGGACGGCTCCGAGTTGCGTGGAGTGAAACTCTACGTCATCAAGCTGTGCCGGAAGTGGTTCCCCGTGGAACCACCTTCTACATTCCAGTGTACATCTACAGTAATGGTCAGGACCGTCACTAATCTGACATTTAAAAGCAGTGACTACAAATGTTATTCCCAGTGGAAAGCGTTTTCCAGAGCCACTGTTGCAAATTTCTGATAAACATTTGTTGAACCTGCATTTTGGTTAGAGCCCCAGTCTGGAAGACCAGAGAGCAGGTTTAGTGAAAGAGTGACGAGTTTCTTAATCCTGAAGAGAGGACAGTGCTGCAGAATTGTCCCTATTTCAGAGTTACTGATAAACTGAATTCAAACATATAAAGCTTGTGGAAGTAGAACAGAAAAATCAGTGATTTGTATTCATATCAGGATCAACATATTGAAGATTTTTATTAATCCTGCTCCCTGGAACGGGCCCCTGGGATGTTGGGACGTTATGTGGGAGGAGCTCTCTCTCTCTCACACACACACACACACACACAGTGTTATTGTGGTATAAAAATATGTCGTGTGCTCTTTGCCCAGGTCGAATCACCAAGGTTTTCATCTCCCATTTGCATGGAGACCATTTGTTTGGTCTGCCTGGTCTCCTCTGCACTGTGAGTCTCAACTCAAACCCCGAGCCTCAGGAGAACACAAACTGTGTCGAAATCTATGGGCCGCGGGGCCTTCGAAAGTTTCTTAGGGTGACTCTTGGCCTCACTGGATCGCAGCTGCTCTTCCCTTATGCAGGTAGGTTCAGTGGATAAAGTCTGAGTTGATCTCTTAAGTTGCTCATCAGTGCTGTGTGTATCGTTGTAGTACATGAGCTGGAGCCCACACAGGACCAAAGTCCAGAGGAAGGACGGCTCAGTCTGGAGGTTTTTGATGGTTTTATTGGATTTCTCAATGATCGCATCTACACCGTAATATCCTCTGCAGATTATTTTTCTCAACCTATCTTCTTTTTGGGTAGTTTTTACCTCTGTGTTTCTTGTCCTTCAGATGACAGAAGAGTGCGGCCCTCTGCATCCACAGGAGCGACCAGGAAGAACAATCTCCCTGGATGTCACAAATGACAGTTACCTTCTCTTTGAAGACAAGAAGTTTGTCGTCAAGGCCTTCAGGTTGTTCCACCGCATCCCGTCCTTTGGTTTTTGCGTTCGGGAGCATGATCGACCGGGGAGACTAAAAACCGAACTGCTGAAAGAGCTAGGTCAGTGTACTTTGTTTATCGTTTCCAGTGTGGACAGTTGTGTCGGAGTCTGCAGCAATAACAGTCTTGACTTGTGTTCTTTTCTCCCTCAGGCCTGAAACCAGGGCCACTTTACGGGCGTCTGAAAGCAGGGGAGTCGGTGTCACTGGAGAACGGACGTGTGTTGTTGCCTCATGAGGTGCTGGAAGAAACCATTCCTGGTAGGAAAGTGTGTATTTTCGGGGACTGTAGCGCCGTGCTCGGGGATGGACCACTGAGGTTATGCAAAGGAGCGGACATTCTGGTTCATGAGGCCACACTGGAAAACAGCTTCTGGGAAAAAGCCGTGGATCACGGACACAGCACACCGGAAATGGCTGCAGCTGTGGCTCGGGCCTGCTGTGCACAGAGACTGGTGCTGTATCATTTCAGCCAGCGCTACAAACCCTGCTCCCTGCAGGGGGGAGACAAAGACGACGTCTCAGAGCTCAAGAGACAGGCTGAAGCAGCTCTCCAGGACAGCGCTGTAGAAGTGATCCTGGCCGAGGACTTTCTGACTCTACCCGTTCATCTTAAACGACCAAGCTAATGAAGGACCGATAGCTGAAAACAGGCAGTTTGTTGAGTAGCTTTTAGCTGTACTTACCATCACCACACTGCTTTAGAAACGTGAACACATGCTGACGAAACCTGAGTGCTCACTTTGTACTTTGCAAACGAAATAGGAAGTTGAACTGAAAGTTCTCAGAAAACCTGGAAAGTTTGAACATCCTTCAGTGGACTGATGGTTGAAGCATGGCAAAGGGATCAGGAAAGACACTGCCATCATCTCTGAACCTTTTCCAGAGCTTTATTTCTGGATCTGTACACAAGGTATTAAAGTACAACAGAAAATACAAAATAATGTTTAAGAAAACAAACAAAAAAACCCTCGATGTTTATGTACAATTCTTATAAACAATAAAGATAGCTTCTTGAACATTTCTCATAGTGACATTTTTGATTGTCTATATTTCTGGATATACATTTTTATGTTTTGTAAGGTTATTTTTATTCACAAAGGTGTTTTTGTTGTCAAAGGATGAGTAAATTTCCAAAACCACAATGCTATACTTTTTTCCTTTTTAAACTTCAAAACACAATACAAAATATAAAATAAATTTGTTTAGTGCTTGCTTGCACATACACGTCTCATACCAGAGATATCAATAAAATATCACATTTTTGAGTTCACAGGGTGGTGAAAAACCTACTACTACTCAATGGCCTTTACATTCTGACAGTTTTTTCTGAGTCTTTTGTACAAACCACAGGTGAAATAAATATCACTGCACTGCTAAAGCTAGAAGAGCTCCAAGGACCTACTGCATTATGCACATTGCATCAAAAAAAGCTCCATTTTGAGCAGCAGTCATCCCTTTACCATCAAGACAAATACAGACGACATGTATTTTTTTTTTCTTTTTTTTTTTGGGAATGAAAGGTGAGCATATTTTTACACATTGCTGCAAAGTGTAGCCAGCTTTGAATGCAAACAAATTCAACATTAATATCAATGAGTATTCAGGTAAAGCCATTTTCAGTGGTACACTTTAGAAACTTGACAGCTTGTGCATGCGTAGTTTCAGCTGTTGAGGGACCATGACTCTCCAAAGGGGGGGAAAAATGTCCAAATACCAAGTAAAATGCAAAACCCCAAAAGAGCTGTACATATCTACAAATTATGGCCATTGGAAAAGGAAAAAGTACAACCTTTGTATTAACAGATTCACAATTCTAAGAGGTCAGTTTTTAAAGGCTATTTGCTAATTATTTACATGAAATACATAAGTGAACCATCGTCTGGTGCTGGGATTGGAAAACTGAATTACTTGATCCAACTTAAATATACTTCATAGGCATGAGACCTATCTGTACACGCAATGGATGACAAACACGGACATTACAAACAGGATGTACCCCTGAAAAAAAACTAATTTTCCATATCACAATGCATAGATAAATTAAGTAAACACTACTGCATCCAAACACCTGACAACGACCCGCAAACACTCAACTATGGACTGTCGAGAGACATCATTTCATGTCTGCTACTTAACTTCAAGAAATTGTCGACCAGATTACAAAGGGTCCTTCTCCATTCCGTACAGGTTAGGTAGAAGCTGAATACAACACGTGGCTTTAAATACAGATAATACTGCTCTCAGGTTGACCTGAACCTGCTAAAGGATGTGAAAACAGTGGTTTGGAATGAATTCTCAACATCAATTGTAACCATCTTGTTTTGGAGTAGATCAAACCACAAATGTAGAAAATTGAAATATCAAATCTAATATAATGTAAACTACTTTTATTTTCTTTGCATGATGTCTTTGTTCGTGGCAATTAACCCAAATATCTTTCGCACTGCAATATCACTGCAACATCAATTGGTCTAATATCCAACTCTGAAACAAGGCGTCACTGTAGGAATACAAAATAAATAAGAAATTAACAGACTTTGCCTACAGGGGATAAAAAAAACCCCAATTGTTTAAATGTTCCAGTTTGGCCACATAAAACGCATCAAAGTAAACAAGCAGAAGAGTCAGTGACAAAAATCCACAGGAGGGGGGAAAAAAACAACAAAAAAAATCGGACAGAAACCCAAGGCCTCCTGCCACAACACCTCCTGGTCTCCAAGCAAATGTTGCTTATCCTACTGTATGTAACCAGGTTCATGTGAAGAGTAAAGATTCCCAATGCTTAGGATCACAGCCGCATTTAGTGTCAGGGTCCAAACCTGATCATTCATTATCTGGCTCCACCATCCCTCTGCTGAACAAGCGACAGGATCATTATGTGAAGGGGACAAATTAAAGACACCGGCGCTGAAACACATTTGCTCAGCGAGCGAATGGCAGCAGAGAAATTGTTCACTGAGCAGTTTCTTTGCTGGTCTAAAGGACGAGCACTTGTGACTTTCTGTGGATTCCAAACGTGATTACGAGCCAAAAGAGAACCATGAAAGTGCGCCGATGTCTGAACCAGATGGAAGACAGAGGGAAGGACCTGCGCTTTACAACGCTTTACAACAGCCTCCAGAGGTTTTTCCACAGTCAAGTGTATTACTTATTGTCTTATCTCTAGCAAACTGGGTCATGCCGATGTTCTACGTCCCAGTCTCCAGTCTCAGACATATAGGAAATAGATCTTATGAACATAACTAAACACCTAATACGTATCAGACTTGCCTCGGGGACAAAATCTTAACATCACCGCACCAGCCTGGTTACTGAAAAGTACCTGTAAACCAAACACTGATTTGAAAAAGTACCACTTCAATCATGGACAAGAACCTTAATACGAACACCAACGGCAGACAACTACGATGATTTTGGCAGCTGAAAAGAAAAGCAGGTTAACATACTGTAGCTCTGAACATGTGTATATATGGGTTGGGAGGAAGATATGCAACTCTCCTACTGCAGACTCTGGGCCTTACTGTACATGGACGTTACAGAAACTGCAAAACAAAAATGAAAATAAATGGCTATATAAACTCTTGAGAGAAATCAAGATTTTAGTTCTATATGATAGACATCACTGATGTCATATTACACATAAATGAAAACAAAAGTATATTCATATACATATATAAACAGATATATATATATATGTATGTATATATATATATATCAGATTCTCCAGTGAGGTCAGTCTTATGTACAGGCAAAAAGGGAAGAACAGAGGATGGAGACGAGGAAGATCACTCGGACTGAAGTGCTGCAGTGTGCTGTGTGTGGTGCCGTGCGTGTGCTCCCAGAAACCCGTTGGGCTCGCCGCTGCCGGCCAAGCTGCCGAAGTCTGTGACAGACACTGCCATTTTAGCACCGGTGATTCGGTGGTGGTGTGTTGTTGTCCGTCGTGCTTCAAAGTCCACTCCGAGGTTACCAACAGAGACGTCATTAATAAAGGCATCCGGCAGCGCCATCTTGAGTCTCTTGGAGGGCCGCTCGCAGTCCTTGTTGACGCACACGCCCCCCAGCTGGCCCAGATCTGAGTGGTAGAAGCCGGCGTCGAGCATGTTGAGGCAATCGGGGTCTGGGCCGTTGGAAGGGAACCCGAGGGATTCCTGGTGATTCAGGGAGCTGCGATGGAGACTCTCAAGGGGTGGAAAGCTGTACGAGTCCAAACAACTGACCTCTGCGGGGCTGCACACTGTAGCTACACTGTTGCTCAAAGCTGAAATGAGAAGAGGACACAATTAACGTAGGAACAAAAAACTTCAGAGTGACCTGGTACCACCATGGATTCAAAGAAAAAACAGCTCTTCTATTACATGGTCAGAGTTTTCCATCCAACAACTGGATTAGCTGCAGAGGGACACGAGTTTCTCTGCTTCTTATTTACTTGATAAACGCCTTCCAGTGGACAGGAGTCATCCCTGCTCAGCCTCTTGTCTTCCTCTACAGAGCAGCTGGCAAGTCAAGTGTGACACCTAGTGTTAAGATTTATTATCCCATGGTCATTGTGAATAGTCTTTTCTGATTGGCTGGCAGCTGTGTCTTAAAACCCCGGAGTCCAGCTCATGGTGAACATTTTCAATATCCATCCCTGGCACAACCTGTTACACTGGCAACATTAAACAGCACATGAGCAGTGCAGCTGTCAGTGGTAAACACAACTGGATGAGCAAAACAAGCTAAATGGATGATCTTAAAATGTCTTTCAACTTGTTTGGAGAGTACAATTGTGATGACGGTTAACGGTTTTAAGACGTGTGAAGAACCGCCCAATGCCAGTTAGGGCTTGTATAACACATGAAAACATAAAATTAATGATCTCATTTCTGTTTCTTTGGTAAACGACCACATTGTCAGCAGGTTAATCAACAGGTAGGTGTGTGGTAAACTTTTAAGGCACTTCGCTTAAAACGGTTGAACACACACCTACCTGTTGATTAACACTTACTTATACAATCCCACAGCTTCTATAACAGACAGTAATATCAAACCAGCCCTACTACAACTAACGGTTGTATAAGGACATACCAGTCAGTGCGCAAACAGAACAGAACTGTGAATTAAAAATAAAGCACACAAGTTCTCTCTGTTGGTGTAAATCAGCAGAATCGGGTGTTTCTCCTGACCTGTGAGATCACTGGCAGTGATAGAGTTGAGCAGGCTGAGCTGTTGGTCTGTCGTGGTCTCCAGTCGTCCTCCTCCCCCTGCTCCGGAGCACAGAGAGGAGGAGCTGTCCACTGCCAGCCCCTCTGCTTCATCCACGAGCCGGTCCATCAGATCACTGGACAAAAACAAGGTTCAATGGTTTTAGGTTTGGATTTTTTCCACCCACTTACATGCACCTCTTTATTTCCCAGCAGACGCTGTGTCACTGTCTTTGCCACTTACGTCACACCAGGATAGCTGCTGTACTTTTTCTTCCCAAACCGATTCTGCTGCACAAAGAAGTCAAAGCGCTCCGACTTCTTCCACATGTAGTAAAATGCCACACATTCTGCTACTGTTCGTGTTGTGACCTGAGGAGAAATGTCATTTAAAAGGCCATACAATAAGATTTGTAAAGGTTCTGCTTTTATTATTTTATTATTTATCTTCTCAAATCATGAAAATAAGACTTACTTTGTGTTTCTGTATGAGGTGAAAATTCTTGTCATACATCTGTAGTGCGTGTTCAAAGTTCTTACACTCCTCTTCCGACCACGGAGGGGATTTTTCTGAAAACGAATACATTTGGATATGATGAAAAATGAGTCTTCATACAGACACAAAAGACTGGAACTTGCACCACCCCCAAAGTAATATGCTTCCTTTGTGTACGAATGCTTCCGCTCACCTTTGGAGGTCTTCATGTGGCTGCAGTATCTCTCTAGTGCTTCTCGCGTATTGTAGTCGCACTTGACAAGCTCACACAAAGCCTGTAAGAAGAAGTCAGTGGTCACGATTCATCAATTGGCCCGAAGCACTCTGACATGTATCCGTAAAGTAATCAGAAGTAGAAGCACTTTGTGAGAGGTCAAAAGTAAAGTATTATTTTAGTGAAGACATGATAATAATCGACTGACCTGCTCATTGTCTCGAACATGCATCCCCAGTTTGTCACTTCCTGGTTTTTCACCTGTTGTTCGTGACAATACATCTGACAGGAAACTGCGGACCTTGGTCTCTGACAATGTACCTGGGCTCCATAATAACTCATCCTCCTCTTCATACACTGCAAAGCACAGGAGACAAACAAGTTAACATGATGGGTGACTGGAAAGATCACACTAAGGAATACATCAGTGCAAATAAGACGAAAAGATACACGCAGGCACCTTTCTCCCCATCTGTGTAGTGACAGAGGCAGGAAGGGACCTCTGCTTGGTACTGTGTTCCCACCATTATTTCCTGTAATTAAAATAAGAAACACAGATGAAGCACATTTCATCAAATAAAAAAATAAAACAAACATCATGTAGGCATCAAACCAGGTGTTCCTGTCATCATTTCAAAATAATCATATACGTTACCTTTCTGGAGTCTTCTGGGCTCGGGCCATCTTCATCACACTCGGACTCTTTATCGCCATCAGAGATAGCGTTTGCTGGTAACACAATAAACGCAGCAATTAAAGACCTTTACATGCACCGTGATTCATTGTCACATTCCAGGCCACTAGCTTGGTTTCAGTTCAGTACTGTCAAACATGATCATGCAATTGCTGTGGCTCAAAATAACACGGACAAATAAATGTTGTCAGCACAGTTAATACGTCAATGTGACATTTATGAAAAACTGGGATCTAAAAAACTAAGTTAATTGAGCAGGTCATTGGACATCTCAACTAGATGAATGTTCACTGGGATCGTTGGGTTTGTTTTTCTAAAACCTCAGTGTTTTTTGTAGACAACTAGACTTGCTTGGGTGCTTGAAGTAAGTTCCATTATCTTCAATGAATCTCAGCTAGTAACAATGACCTGGATGACTTTAATCAGTGGTTCCATGGGGTCATTGGCGAAAAGGAGAATACTCCTCAGAACAATCCATCCATAAGGAACAGAATGACACAAAACCAGGGGTCACTTTGGTTGTAGGTTTCATGGGATTTCTGTCAAATCTAAGAATATCATTAGTGTGTGGGAAAGAGGCCAGTACCTGGTGTGACAGAATAAAGTATTGGAACTATATCATGAACTAGTTGTCTTGAGATAAGAGCAAGAAAAAAAACCAACACTAATTCCCGGGCTTAAGAGAAATTTTGATAGTGTTCCAACACATCATTTTGTTCATTAAAGTCATTGATCCCTCTTTATTCTTCAAACAGACATGTCATATGAAGGGCTCTGTAGCTTGTGTGAAAAATATCTAAAAGATAGAGTGAACTTGTGTTTTCAGAAAATGGAACCTGTCACTTACATCTCAGTGTTCTTGGAAAGAAATCGGTAGCCTCATGAGAGGTGACTGAAGGGGTGAGATCATCAGCTGAAGACTGTGTCTCTTCCTCATAGTCACCAGACAACAAATCTTTAGCAATTTCCTCCTAAAAAGAAAGAATGAAAGTGACCAATTAACTAATTGCATTACAATTTAAAATTGTCAATTAATTACACAATTAGTAGCAATATTAATTGGTTAATAAACAATACGGCATATTCACATAGCAGACATTTACCTTGTCCAAAGTCATGTCAGGTAGCTCATCCGTTAGGTCACCAGAAGAGCTGTCTATACTAGAGCCTGCTGAAGCTTCATATCGATAAATGGCCAACAGCTCTTCCAACGGCATATTACCCTCCTGGTGAAAATGAGGGATGGCAGAAGTTAGTGAGGGCTAAATGTGAATTAAACTAGATACGGGCTGCTGGGACAATCATATGTAATTTTATTTCTTTAGCACAATGATTTATTTAAATTGTACCACAGTCAAACTACGGTGTCAATTTAAAGAATTCGCCCCAGTCCAGTGAATAACAGCTGCCAAATACATATACGCAGAAGGTTGATAAAATCATACAACCTTCGTGCCATATGATTGTATCAACTTTGTTAACTGAGTGCTGGAAATAAGCCACTAGTTCAAAGCACACATATATATGGGGGAAAAAAACAAATACCTTTTCGAGATCTGCAATCTCTGAGCTGAAATTCCCCCCTCCTTCCAGAGACTCTTCCTCCTCCAGAGTCCTCTCATCATCATACTCATGAACTAACATTTCTGCTGTAGGGTCAAAGTCATGGTCTTCTGATGATAAAGAGCCAACTGACAGAAAGAGAATGATCATTCATTTCACCTGAATTGACTGATTCCAATTGAATCCATCTGAATTCACATGAATTAAATATAGGTTAATGAGCTATTTCAAACCAGGTTTATTAGAAATGTAGAACTCGTGCATCTTTATTCTATCGCTTTCTATGACAAACAGTGTACACAACATGTACAATATATAATTTGTTTAATAGCAAAAGACATGAAAGATTACCTGGACTTGAACTCCCTAGGGAAGCCTGAAAAACAAATTCAGATCATACATTAAATGCAATTATTGTGACAATCACGTTAGCAAAAACACCTTCGGTTATCTGTATTATGATCCGCGAAATGGACGGGCAGGAGAGCTGCATACCGTTACCTGCCTGAGATTCTCTTACGATAGGTGGCTAATGCAACACAGAAAAACGGTACAAACTGAACAAATGTGGGCAACGTATAGTTCAAAGAATAGTGTTAGTTATGCGCTTAACGCCCGAGAACGTCGACGTGACTGAACACAAATACTGTTTAAAAGTCAAAGCAGAAATTTGCAGCTTCGGCTTCTAACGTTAGCTAGCCAACAAGCTAAACCCCGAGCACTAATGTTAACGCTCGGCATCGAAACATGTAAACACTCGTTTCGTTTGCGCGGTATAACAGTGCACCAATTAAGTACGATCTTCACAACAATACTGTCGTGCATTTGGAACAAGAAGAATCGTTTTTTCATTCACCTCAAACACCGAATACTGTCTTATATCGTTAAACCGGCAGGCTAACGTTAATTTTACGTATCAATTTACACAGCCGCTACACTAATGCAGCTGAGAGCGAAGGCGCAGCGGCCTTGTAGTGAAGGATCAGTCCAGACATTCAAGCACATCTTAGAGGAATAATACTGACTAATATTGCACGAAACACGCCACACATATGGAAAAACGTCATATATCCTCAATCGATAACATAAAAACGCAAAATATATCACAAAAAATGTAAAAATATCGATTTAAGATCGATAGCTTCCCCCCTGTTTTCCCTCTTACCTCCGCCATATTGGTACCTTTAGCTAATGGGCTCGTTCTAGCGCAGTACCCGGATCAGCGCTCTGAGCCAATCACACGTCCAGGTGACCGCTCCGCTCGTGACGCCGTTCAAACCAGCCGCTGGTCGGAGCAGCGGCACTGGTTCCTAAACGGCGGACGTACAGTCCGAAAATTACACGAAACAAACGTAGGAATCACATCACGAATGCTCATTAAACATACATTCGAAACATAAATCTTGTTCATGCTTTCCCCAAAATAACATTTCGCCCGGACATGTGAATTTAGTGACGAGATGTAAACCTCCATGACGAAATTATTACCAGACATTTCTGTCTCTAACGTGCCTTTACAATAACATTACAGTGGTCCAAATGCCTTAAATGGAACGATGTATGTCAACTGTAGCTGTGGATTATTTCAAGTTAATTTACCTGGCTTTCTTTAAACATAAAGTACTGGGCCAAGGTTTTGTGTGGGGAAAATGCTGTAAAATAAGAATGCGTTCACAAATATAAATGCTGATTCTTTTTAATCAATTAACAAAACATATAGTGAATAAACAGAACAGAAATTTCTCACTTTACAGCATTTCACCTGCCTGAAACGCTTGACCAAACTGACCATGTCACTCACTGTGAAACATCCAGACATTGATCTCAACAAACAGTACCAAGTCTGTTGGGAAAATACTTACGGCAAGTATGCTTGTAGTGTATTGTGGGTAACTTAGTGTGTTTATAACGTATGTGTGTGGTTTACTTGTACTTCACAGTGTGCAGCTTTGTGGGAGGCTGATGCTGTGGTTGAGGTTCATTGGAGGAGGAGGCCTGAGGTGGAGGTGATCCTGTGGGGCTTATGGTGACCTCCTCAGAGCCAGGAAGGATACACTGCTAGAAGATCTAGACCAGGCGGCTGCAATAGTCTGCTGGTCAGCATTTGAAATTCTGATTTCATCTTCGTTTTGTTCATGTTATTTTCATACAGCCCCACTTACGGTGAGTTATTTTGGCACCTGTTTATTCTAATTAGTTTTTTATGGTTATTTATAACTGTAAATTGTAGTTCATATGTACTGTAATAAGATAATAATCTATCTGTTGGTCTATATCTACAAACTAATGCTCTTGAACTTCTGAGATACACATATATGTACATCAATCTCAATGTTTAGAGTCGTCATGCTATGCTGACTCATAGTGGCGGATGTCATGCTTAAATAAAAACATAACAAAGAGTCACAGCTTGTCGTCAGTAAAATGTTCCCAGATGTATATACAGTAGAGCGTGGGCTTTGTTTGGAGTGTTCAACAAATAAATAAGTCACTTGGTTGAGTTCAGAAGCACATCTCTCTCCTGCCCACAGCTGGACACTGGATAAACACTAAACTTGACCAAATAAATATTATTAAAACCATGGGTTGGACATAATAATGTGAAAGAGAGAGAAAGATGTGGGCTGGGACATACTGGGTGATGTGTCAGGTCAATATGTTATCCTCTGACGTAGATTATGGAGAGGTGGTTGACAAGGGGTCACAATCCATTGTTAGAGTGTAAAACGGATGTTATGAATGCGCCCCCACACCTACACCTCTTTTTGTCATTGTCCAACAACGGCGCACTCAGCTAGTTTGTCCTTACAGGGGCCGAAACACAATGAAATCCTAATAACAAAATAATCCCTGTAATTTTCTGTTCAGGTGAAATGGACACAGCAGCTGCATGTGATGTGGCACAAAGGGAAGTCATGAACATAAATTTGTGCACTGTGAGTTTTTTGAGTTGATGTTTTTGTTGTAGCTGTTGTTGCTGATGTAAGCGCATGATGATGGAGGATAATAAGATCATGAAAGATATGATCAGAAGTGAACTTAGAGAATATTGTTCAAAAGCAGACATCAAAAACACGTCTCATCTGATTAAAACCCACAGATTTCATTCCTTAAAAAAGAAACCATTAAGGAATTATGAGCAGCAGTGGTTCTCTACCTTTTTTCATTAATTAATCCACAAGGACTTTGATTCCAAAGGTCCCTGGGTTTTTTCTTAATCACAGGAAGTGTATGAATCCCATGACCAAAATACTCACACGTTCCGTCATGAAGTACAATATCTGCCATGTGCAGTGAACAGGCCACCTGGTGGCACTGCGCTATCGCTTTGAGTTCTCCATGACTCAGCTGCACTGTTGCATTTCCATCTCCACAGAACACCAAACACCACATTCTGGCTGTGAAGACGGCTGTATGAAATCCCACAACATGATGTTGTGTTGATACTCTCGGATGAATCACGTAAACCTCCGACATGTGCAGGCTCACAGATTTGTATGTGATTATTTCCACATAAGGACCGCTGAGCAGTCAGCAGCTGCAGGGAACGTTGTGTACGGTGTCAGCAAACCGGAAGCCATCTTGAAGTTTACAGATGAGTAATATAAAGAGTAGGACTGACGTAGGCTACTGGTATGGTGATGTACATAATATTTTTGTTTCCCCACTGCGAGGAATGTCAAATCAAATAATGTCAGAAGAGATTTGAAAAGAAATGTCACGTCTCCTCCTTTCCACCTCCCACTCTACAAAAAGAAAAATTCCTGCTCTACACGGAGATTATATTTGAGCACCTGTCATCAGTAAAATGAATTCTGAATGAAGGAAACAAGTCAACACTACACGCAAGTCTTCATCAAGAGATGGTGATCTTAGCACAGAGGTGACATAACCCCACACCTGTGAGTCCGAGCACACACACACACACACACACACACACACACACACACACACACACACACACACACACACACACACACATACCTTCCCTCAATCTGTGCCACCACCCATCCAAGGTCCTGTGAGCAGGTTTTATATTGTTTAAAACTGTGCTGAATGTCAGCATTCAAGATGAAACTGATGTCATCATTATCTTTGCCCTGTTAAAACAGGTTAATTGTGGTTATTCAGTCATTCATTTTTCAAGGAGTGGTTCAAAATTGAATGTTATTATTCAGCTTAGGCAACGACAACAACAGCAACACGTAAATATTTGCATATGACTTTGGGTTGAGCTGAGTTGGTGTCCAAGATGCACTGAACCTTTAGCGATGTGAAATGCACTTGCAAAAAGGACATTTGATGTCAGATCATTTGAGCCTGATGTCACATACACCACTACAGGAGATGAATCTGTTCATTAAGAAGAGGTTCAAAGGCTGAAGTGACGTACAGAGAACAACTTGAGCCTCAACATCAGAGAAACAAAAGAACTGACAGCTGACTTGAGGAGGAAGCAGGACAAACACACTCCATTATGCATCAATGGGGAGGGACTGGAGAGAGTGCCTAGCTGGAAATTCTTGGGGACACACATTTCAGAAAACTTATCTTGGACAACAAACACCACTGCAATAGCAGAAAAAGCACAACAGCGGCTATACTTGAGAGTGTGCTCACCTAGGGCATCCAGATGTGGTATGGAGGCCGTTCTGCTGAAGACAGGAAGTCACTGCAAAGGATTATTAAAACCGCCCAAAACATCAACCAACAGCTACCTACCCTGGACACCATCTTCAACTCAAGAGCAACTTTTTCTTGTAAATTTGAATTTTCTTAAGGGTACCTGTTTGATAATTCAATACTTTCAGTGGCTTTTTTGCAGTTGGACTGAGGACATTTCACCCACATGAATTGTATAAGAGCTCTCTCATTCAATTTACAGAAGAAAGAAGCGAGGATCAAATATAATTTAGATGTCTAAATTATAGATTAAAGATTAAAGATTAAAGATTAAAAGGCTTGGCTGGCAGTGTAAGTGTGGAGACACGCCTGCTTTTGAGAATGTGAGCCTGCTGATGATGACTTGACCTCTCATCTGAGGCCTTGTCCAGAAACGCTGTATCAGTACGCAAAGCTTATTTAAAATGGAAAAAGTCATCCCTATAGCCATAGTTATAGAAAAACTGAAGCATACGACCTGCATAGTAGCGCTTTGTCTGAACGCACTGTGCAGAGTCCTTTGTTCTCTGGAGCTCATTTGTTTTAAAGTATGTATAAATTACCCAGTAGAGAATAGGGATGCAGTGTTGCTGTTGTTGTATATACTGAGTATAAGAGTCAGAGAGACATGAGCAGAGATAGTCGGAAGTCTTAAAGTCCCATGGCAGGCTTAGCCTGATTCAACAATAACAACTTAAGGTGTGTGTGTGCGGGGGTGTGGTCAGCCCATATTTCACAGGTATTGCTGACGCTTCGATTTGTTGTAGTTGTCTTGTTTTGTTGTCTTCTCCTTTCTCTGTCTGTTGTTGCCTGTTTGTGACTGTCTGTCTGTCTCCCCTCTCCTGTCTCTTCTAGCCTTACTCCCTCCCTCCACCCCTCTCTTTTCATAGCTATCCAGTCCTTTCTGGCCCAGAAGGTTCACGCCGTTCAAATACACGTACATAGCTGTGATTATAAATTATTTATAAAGTCTAAAAAATAGCGGCAACCTCCACACAACAAAACTGCCCAACGCTAAAGGGCATCCAGAAAAACACCTTATACATCCCAGCATGTCTGTCTTCTCCATCCGACCTGATTAAATATACACACACATACATACAGTATACTCATTATATTACACAGGAAGCCAGCCGGAAGTCTTTTATAAATGCTATAGTAAAACTTGGCAGTTCAGCCGGTGCTCTGCTCATTCATTTTTTTTTATATAAATAATTGGAACACTGAGCAGCGTGAGCTCACTTCAAGGCGGAGTAACTGTGAGTGGGCACTGTAATTTCCTCCCGCTGTAGTCAGATGCAGCAACTGCATGTGTAGGTGCTCGTGTAGATGTATAACCTGCGTCATTCTGCTCACTGAATTGTTTCAGAATAGTTCTTTGAATGACTTTATTCTGCTGCAGCTGTGGCAATGTCCATATTTGAGAAAATAAAGTTAAGTAAAAGTTTGAACTTGGTTTCTGACAGATTTTCATGAAATAGAATTCACAGATATCTAAAATTAAAGAACTGAAGAGATGTTAGGATGAGCAGCATCACCCTCTATTGTTATCATTTCTTTTAGGAATTGCTTTGGTAATCTGTTGCTTATCTTCCAGATCTTCACACGTAATGCATATTTTTAAACACTGATGACTTATCTGCAAAGAGCTTTAATTCACACTGATTCTGAAAGGCATTTTCTGTTCAGGCAGGAAGCACAGCTCTAACGCTCATTTGAAGTATTGAGCAGTAAATACTAAGTGATGAGCAATGTACCAAATGTGAAGGATAGAGGAAACAGCTGTGTTGTCATAGATAAGAGCCTCCTTCTGACGAGCCACGTGGGTGACTCTGTCTCCATGGTAACCCGAGATTCTACCGCATGAACAGTTTTTGGGGGAATGGCATCAGAAGATACAGAGACAGAACACTTGGATGATTCTCACCTTCAAGTACACATGAATTCAGATATCACGCGACCATGGCCTCCCATCCTTAGACGCAGTTTTTTTGCAGCTGACAAAAAAACAAAGCCGGGTGAGGCTCGTGGCCACCTACACAGCTGTCAGTGGGAATCATTTGAATGCCTTTGCATAACAGCGCCTTTGTGGTCACAAACTAAAACCGAAGTTTGGATTCAAATTGTAGACATGCTCAATTTTCATTTATCTCCAAATGAAGAATAAACGGAGGGGCAAACAACATTGTTTTTTTCATAATTAGGCCACTTGTTCTGTGTGATGTGAGAGAAGTTCACGCTCTCATTACCATCCAACTCTGCAGTTCAGAATCAGGAGCATTATCAGGAGACTGTGGGTGGTAAGACGGGAAAAGGGAACACAGTGAGTGGAAATCTCTGGTGGAGAAGCATTTACTGATTCATTACCATAATTGCTCTGGTTCAGTAGCTTGGCCATTATTACTCTGTGAATCTCCCTCTGGTGACACGGTGGGGCAGTGGTTAGCACAGTCGCCTCACAGAGAGAAGTTCCCTGGTTTGATTCCTGGACTGTGGCGTTTGCATGCTCTCCCCGTGTGGATTCTCCCTGGGTTCTCCAGCTTTCTCCCACCTCCAAAACCATGCTGAGGTTAATTGCTCTAATTTGCCTGTAAGTGCGAATCTGTGTGTGAACTGTTGTCTGTCCTTCATGTGGCCCTGTGATGAAGTGGTGACTCATCTAGGGCGTACCCCACCGTTCACCTGTTGACAGTGGGGATCGGATCCAGCACAACCGAGACCCGGAACAAGTGGGAGAGGATGACTGAATGAATGAATGAATCTCCTCCTCCAGCTTCATGAAGCATTTTAGCATCCTTCAGCACAGATTTTTTGGTTTGGTGATGAACATTCTGTTCACGAGCAGGTCAGCACCTAACAGCAGAACATAATGAGCACAATGAAGGATCAAGCCATAATGACGAGCTAGTTGTTCTCTCCAGGAGTTGGTCAAGTACAAAAAGACTTCAAATAAATGCCGATGTTACTCCAGGCCTGCTGGTAAATATCTTTTGTTTGTCTCAACAACTTTACAAGGTGATAAAATGGCCAGTCTATAACCCACATATACAGAGCTGATAAGTAAGGTGCTCTAAACCTACTGTCTTTCTCATTGCTGAACAGCAGGGGGCACCAGCTTGAGCTGTTGAAGATAAAAAGTAATTTTCTGAAGATATCTAAAGGATCCTTTTGTTGTTTATTATCTCATTAAGCATGTTCCAAAGGAGGTCTAAGTCACCACTGCTCAAGTTGAATTCAGAACAGCATGATGTGGTAACTTTTGCTCCTATTTGGATGAATAGTTCTTTCACGAGGCTGCTGTCCTTGTCCCAGTCACATCCTCTCCAGATTCACTGGTTGTGTCAACCAGTGAATCTGATGCTAAAATACTGTACTGTGCTTGAGACTTTGAATAGAAAAAAACATTGGGTGACATTGTCCACACATTTTCTGTGATCGGTATTGCGTTTGCAGGCCATGTTGTCCCTGCATGCACGCAAACAAACACTTCAGACAAAATAGCTTGGTTAATGTTTCCCAAATAAAAAAATTGTCTTCAGCAGCCACCCATCAGTTTGTTGCTCTATTTAACTGCAGCGGGTTAATGCAAACATCCATTCTTTTCACCTGACTTTAGTTCACAGTCCAGTGACATTGATATTTGAAGAATGAAAGTCAAGCTGCGAGAGACAATGCAAAATAAAAATACATATAAACACACTTTACAGTCTAAATCAAACTAGTCATGTCCACTGACAGTGAGCTGATTAGAGCAAAGCTCAAAGACTCTTTTTTCAAGGCTCGAAGGGGCCAGGAATAACATTTAAATCATCAAAGTGACACATTCTATCACAGTTGAATTACCCTTATCTGTACTGCAGGGAATGTCTTTCATCATCCGCATTTTGTGCAACTCAGATGCATTCACAGGTGTGTGTCTGGGGGTTTGAACCATCTGTTAACTGAGATAAGGGAACAGAAAAGTGTGTAGAACTATTTCCTCTCTTCCAAAATGTTATCCCTCAAGGTTCTCCAAAAACACAGACAGCACAGCAGTTTTTTTTGACAAAGAAGTCAGATATGGGACAATTTTGCTGTGAAGAAATCAGAAAATGGTAATTTTTCCTCCTTGTCATGTTAAATTGAGTTCCAGATCATGATTTGGTTGGACTGGAAATGAAAATAGTGTGGTAAATCTCTGGTGAAGTAGCACTTAGCAGTGCAATATATAATGGTTCCACTTGGTAATAGGGCCTACATATTTCCACTGTCTAAAATGTTACGGCCTCTATCCCACTTTTCCACTGAATCGCTAATGCACCACTGAACGTGAAGTACAACTGACTTACTCTCACTCAGTAACTAAAAGTTTAAGGCTTCAGCCTGGGAAAAAGCAGCCGCTGGGAAGGACAGTTCCGTATCCACAAAGGCCACTAAACATAACATAACATAACACAAAGCAGATTATTATATCTCCGGCAGACTATATATAGTGACTGCGTAACATCCTGCAAACAAAGATGTAGCTGTAAACTTCCTGAGATGAACTGCTGCTATGTTAGCAGTTATAATCAATTGTGAACACTGAACTGACTCCCTACTAAAGAATAAACTGCAATGAAAGTTGATGATTATTTACAATATTACATTTCTACGTTTTTCTGTTTTCTGTGTTGCTAACATGAAATTTACAAGAGATTTCTGGTTCAGTCACACACAGATGAGTTGTAACACATCTGGATCTGCAGAAAAGCACCTTTAATTCTGTGAACTCTGTGAAAGGTGTTCCAACATGTTTCTGCAGCAGTAAAGGGATGTGCCCTTGTCACCTCTCTGCCTGCTCATTCACAAGCACCTTGCTCCCTAACCTGGGTGGTGGCTGACTTTCACAGCATTGTTCCAGGCCTCCAGTTCTCTGCCATCTTGTTTCCTGTGCAGAACAGGAAGTCCTGCTTGCAGCTGTTCCCAGCGCTGAACTGCAGGGGTTTTTTTGTAAGCGCAAACACACTCACATAAACACACACAACAGCACACACATCCTTCTTTCTTTGTGCTTCCCCTGAGCCTGAGTTCAGGATGCCCCTCTCTGATGTGGAGGTGACCCCCAGGGATGATGGGATGAGGCCAAGAGCACGTCTACTTTCCCTGGCTGAAGGAAAAACGCTCAGGCACAAACGTTTTCTGGAAATGTTTTTTGTACACGTGATTAAAGTAGATACATTTTTTACATGTTCACACAGGAGAAATAACTGTGGTTAATTCACTAGAATAACATTTATATAACGTAAAACACATTCATGTGGCTTAGGGATGGGGTTAAAATATTCAAAGTATTTAAAGTATTTATTATCATGGCTAGATAGATAGATAGATAGATAGATAGATAGATAGATAGATAGATAGATAGATAGATAGATAGATAGATAGATAGATAGATAGATAGATAGATAGATAGATAGATAGATAGATAGATAGATAGATAGATAGATATTGGTGTGAAAGGTAGCTATATGATTTAAACAGACACAAAGGTGGAAATCTACTCTGCTCAAAGAATACAAATCACATGTCTCACGTTGTTAATTAATTACACTTCCTCTCCATATCCTCTGCTTTACCCTCTGGGTGTGCTGTCTTCCCCTCAAACAGCATCCATATGCTTCCTTTAAGGAAGGATGCCATCACACCTCCCCCTCTCTGGGGGTTCCACCCTTTCCTTTCATTAATAAACGGCACGGCCCAGTCAAGTTCAACAGTGAGGTCTGGACTGGGTATGCAGTATGAGTGCACCTTTGTTTTAACATGAGGTTCCTCATACACCTCATGATGGTGAACAGAGGGATTCAGTGTGTGTCTGTGTGTGTGTGTGTGTGTGTGTGTGTGTGTGTGTGTGCCTATACATTTGATATGTGTGTGCTTTGTGTGCATACACAACCACTGAAATAATGTAAATGGCGGTAATTTCTCAGAGTAATGGAATCCTCTCTGGAGATGTCACTGATGCTACAACGTCAAACAGCCTTACGTCTTATGTTGTGATATAACTAGAACATGATATTTAGCAGCCAGGAACTGTGCAGTGTGAGGTTCCCATCTGTAAAATAATGTTTGTTTACAGAGTTATAACAGATAAGGGTATATCAGCTGAAGGGTGGTTTATGCAGTAACATCATTTGAGCACTGGGGGCACCACCCACCCACACAGGCCACCTCTATTTGTGGCTTCACTTGTGACTCACCGAGAAAAAAGCTACAGCTCACTGATTGAAGGAGGAAGAGGAGGAGTGTGAAACACTGTTCGGCTCACGCAGAGAGAGGAGAGGAAAACTTCTTTGAGAGCAAGTAAGCCTAGTGAGTCATGGTTGGGATCCCAGGAACATACGGAGTCACCTTTCTCTGTTGGTAGCTTCTTCCACATAGTAGATAGATGTGAGCGGGAGGTTCCTGCTGCAGGGCAAGATATACTTTTACAGTGTACAGTCCGGAAACCTGGGTGTGGAAAAAATGTGGTGTGCTGTTCTATTTTGTCACGTGTGGGAATGAACTTTGCCTTGAAGCCACCATGTGTGCGAATGCGCAGTTTTCCCACACCTGTATATGCCCGTGAAGTGGAAATCCAACATTTGAGTCTAATGTACCGGTATGTCGTAAGAAAATAGTGCATGAGTGTGGGTGTATGATGTTGTGTAATGAGTGAGTGTAATTCCTCAGAAAATACCAAAAATGCCTTTCAGCTTATTAATGAATGTTACAGGTGAACTGGAGTTGTATTTAAGTGAAGTCTTTGCATTACAGGTTGATGTTGTCACAGGAATGGCAAAGTGGTGTCACATTCTTATGCAAGCAGAATGTGGAGTTGCCTGTTTTAGCAGGAAATCCCCTCCCTACCCTGATGATGGAACATTAGGCCAGCCCAACTTTCCAACTTGCTGTGATATGCTGTAAATCTTCCTCCAGTGCTCTGTCAAACAGATTTTCCATCTTCCCTCAACCATAAATGTAACATATTTCATCATATTGCTCACGATATCAATGACACTACGCATCTGCACAAATAATATGGCTCATCAGCACTTGGCTGTACTTTTCACTGGTGGATTCATACCTTTGCAGTTCAAAGGGTGGCCACCACTGGGAATGAAGAGATAAGCCTGGCTTATATTCCATCCAGCAGATGGAAAACATTCCCTGGCACACATACACTCACCCACAAATCCATACATTTGTATTGTTCCATCTACACTGATCAGCGGTTTGCTAATTCTTAATCCTCTCTGGTCAACAGATTGAGCCGATGTGTGATCATTCTGAGAGTAATCTCTGCCAGCGCTCGGTGTTTGTGCCCAGTGACTTTAGCCTTTTTGTTAGCATGTCCTGCTGAGTAGGGCAAGGAGGGCTGTGTTTTGATGGTCAGGGAAAGCAAAGATAAGTCATGTCATTCAAATATGACACAAGTGGGACAGAGTGGGACTTTGTCAAACCAAGGTAGAAGACTGAGCTATTTCTTACTCTGTAAACACAATGGTTTGGTATATATGCATTGGTGTAGAGTAATGTCCCACTGTCCCTCAGAGAGGCTCTGGACCATATGTCTTAAGAAAATGGAACTGGAACAAAAGATAGAAGAGTTTGTTTATTTGTCGTCTCTCACCTGCTCCAGTTACGGGTCGGGTTGTGCTGGAGCTGTCAGTGGGTGAATGGTAGGATACCCCAGGTAGGATTCACCTCTGGACAAGTCTCCAGAGTGTATCTCTGAAATGAAAGACATTGGTGAGAGGCCTGTTCTATTTGTATATTCGCAGCAATTCAGCACTTGTTCATGTTATATTTCATTGACTATATCAACAGAGAGACCTGATGGTGGCATGTTGACAGCTGTTGAACTACAAATGCTTCGGTTCACTCACTTACTCCAAGTTACAACATATCATGTTTAATATACACCTTGAGTAAGTGCCAATTAATTCAGGATATACTCCACTGAGGGTTTTCTGTTTACAAGCTCCAGTTGAGGGACGTCATCTTGTGTGTCACTGTGTAATAGTGTTGTTGATAAGAGGCACAACACAATGGATGAGGTAACCTTCAGGCCTTTCTTCTAGGGATGTTGTGAACTCAAGGGGACTAGGCTGGTTAAAGAGGAGAGAGAGAGGGGAGGAAGGGGAGGATCCTTCAGGCCTTGGTTCCCACTGAATGTCTGCAGCTGGAGGAGTAAAACAATGATGAGAAACAGTGAAAGGAACAAACATGGTATGCTTTTGATGAAGAAGACCTAAAACCATGATATCATGAATCATAAACTACAAAGTCTGCTTCGAGTAAAGTGTATGAGATAATTGAAGAACACCCTCCAGTGCAATATGCACATAATCTGTACGTATGTTTATATCATGTATATCATGTATAGTGTACAAGGAAAACTGATGAATTTTATTGTTCCAAAGGGAAATTTGTCTTCACGGTACTGGATCAACATGAAGAACCAGAACGCGACAACAGGTATCACAGGGACAACATTAAACAACAACCAACACAGCGTCACCAACATTACATTAACAACAGACATTACATACGTACAAACAGACACAAACCCAGGAAGTAAGCCTCAGGACGTGACGGACCACTTTCAGCGTGGCCCCAGTCATCACAGTCATCAGGCGTCTCCCATCTGATAGTCTTGTACCTGTGTACAGGGGGGAGAGCTGGTGGTTGACTGAGGTACCTGTTGTCCTTATGTCCTTTTTATAAGTTCTGACAGTTGGGGTTTGGGGAGTCTTACACATATGCTGCCATGACCGTAGACTTTTTCTAATCGCGACTGTAAAGTCACGCATTATTGAATGTCAGGCGAAATTATTATTATAAATTATATTACACAATCTTCAGCATTTAAGGATTTGACACACTGTCAGGCCTCCTCAGATATTTCTTGATGTGCTTTAATCTGTCCATCAAACATTCATGCAAGTGAAATCACCAGCTGCTCAAGTTAAATGTATTAACTGACACTATTAAATCCTTCAGTACCCTGTGAGGTTTCCAGTGCTGCTTCTGAGTCATCAGGGAAAACTACATTGTGGAGAGAGAGAGAGAAAGGGAGAGAGAGAAAGAGAGAGAGAGAGAGAGAGAGAGAGAGAGAGAGAGAGAGAGAGCAAGGAGGGTGTAATGTTCTTGGCATCCAGAGCTGTAGTTATTTTCACTTAGTCACAACCTGTCATTGTTCTATTGTGTGCAGTCTATCAAGTTTTAACACAGACTGCTTCAAACCATCATTAAACGACAAGTTAATTAAATTTTGTTCACAGCATGTGCAAAACAAGCTTTATTAATCCCCCCAATTCCTGCTTTTAACCAATCTTGGCTGAACATGCAAACCCACACCAGCCACGCCAACGGCACCAGGGTGCAGCTGAGGACCTGCACCTTGTTCAGGGAGGATGGAGGGAAGAAAACAGGGATCATTATAACTTGCATGTTGCCGCAAGTTTCTTAGAGTTTGAGTGCTGATTTACATCTAGGTCACCAAAAATGTAGATCCAGTACATAGAAACAAAACTTCTCCTGATAAGAAGATCAGACAAAAACGTCATTAAATTGATGATCGTATAGTAAAAACAGTAGATTATATTTCTCTCTATAATTCCGGTTACCTTGTGAGCCTGGGTTTGTAAATATTTGTCTAATACCATGGTGCGGCTTGCATGATCTAGACCTGCCATCATGTTTACACATGCACGAGTCAGAAAAAAAAAAGGGTCTGTCTCTGCGCCCTCTAAACCATCCTCTTGCATCCACCTCTGTTTACATAGCTTCACGTGTGCTCATTAAAACAGGGTCCAGCTGCTCAGACAACACACTGAGCTGTGTTTTCCTGAACCTCGTGGTTAGTGGATGAAGTTCACCCATCACAGGGGTTTGTGATTGAGTTATAAAGGGACATACAGTGAGGATATTCAACCACACACCAGTTGTGCTGGCATAGAGCCATACATGTTCCATATTGTTTTAAAAAATAAAAGAAGTCGGCCTATAAAAGAGGTCAGTATGCAGAGACACGAGGGGGATGATGTCTGTGCTTTACAGAAGACAGAAAGAAGAGTATTTGACCTCCGGTAGACACACAGTAGATTGAGCTGCTCTGAGAAGAGGATTCTGGGAGGCTTAACTGCTTGTAATTGCATGTCACTCCATTTGGATGAGACGACAAAGCAGCCGAGTAGGAGCACTGTGTGTGCAGCAGGACGAAAGGTGCTCGAGCAAATCTTTGGGGCTACGTGTACCGTTAAACTGTCATTGTGATAACACTGTGTTCATTTGAAGTTCTTGGACTACTACGTTCACAGTCTATTATATCATAGTACAAGTCATGTGTAGAGCCCATGTGACTGACGTGTTGATTTAAAGTGTGAACAATTACCAGATTCTGAAAACAGGGTTCAGACAAAAGCGTAGAAAGGACAACAGTGGCTTCTGATCAAAAGTCACATGCTCCCCGGATAGACCCTGGCCTTCTATGTCATCGCTTTGGATCAGGAATAATATTAATTGATTATTGATGGCTGAGTCATACAGGAGGAAGATTCATCTCTCGTTTACTTAAAGACACCGTCAAGGATGGTTGTCTTGAAGCTGGATGAAGATCAGTCATTCTCCCTGTGTAGTCTATGTGAGCGCGTCAACGTCGGTGTGCGGGTGTAAGAGGCAGAAGAGGGCGATGCTGTGAAAGTCTGTGCATCATGAATCTGACAACTCGCCGTGTGTTTCTACATGTGTGTTCACTGTGACTGCTGAATAACGGCAGGAGAAGGACGACTGGTGTTGCTTGGCGGTTGGACGTGATGATTCTTGGCAAAGTGTTGATGTGTGACTGTGTGGCCAAGGCTCAAGAAGATACACAGTGACTGAAAATCTTAGCCTGAACTTTATCCCCTGTATTATCAGAGGCTTAGTTTGCACCGACATCAGCAACACTGGCAAATAGAAAATAAAATCGTAAGATCATTGTGTCACTGCCATAAATGCTTAGTAATCATAGCTTCATCTTTCAGCAGAATGCCAGTCCCACACCCAAGTCATTTCTGCATAAACACAAGGTTTATAGTCACTGGGGATAAATTATAATTGGACAGAGGTGAAAAAGCTTGCCTGAGTCCTGGTGGTTCATGTGAATTTCAATTTCAAAGCTTCAATGGGAACTTGGGAATACCACTACAAACAGATCAACAGGAAACCGGAAGCAATTTGTGTAACTGTGTTCCTCTGGGGTTGTATAATGTGTGCAACGACGTAACCTTAGGGCACAGACCATTCCAGAAGTTGCCACGCAACTCACATCAAGAATGAAAGGTGAATTCGGCAGCACGAACCCAATCACAGACACCGTAATGAAAAATGTAGACTGAATTTGGTAGAAAATGTCAGGGAGGCCTGAGAATGAGTCACCAGATATGCGATGTACCCATCCCTGCCTGAGAATGGTGTTTGGAATGAGAGAACTCATAGAGCAAACAACAATGACAACAGAAACCCTCCAGGTTTTGGTATTCACAGAATGCAACTTAACACCATTAAACTCTGGAGATCAGTGTCATGATGAATGACTGGCATGCTAATGTTCCTGGAAGAGCCAGTGGCCCAAACATTTACATAAAGATATGTCATATTTTCTGTAAGTTGTAACGTGCCTCCAACGATCCATCACTTGTTCCTTCTGTTATTGGAGTTGGAAACTTGAAATGTATTTATTGGGGCGGTGAAAGGTGAGATGACAGAAGAATCTGTATTCAGCTCATTTCCCCCAGGGCTGCTGTTTTTCACCTTCGGTTAGGACTAGACCAGTTTGTTGCAATGTTTCAGCATGAAACACTGAAAGATTTCTCATATTTTTCAACCTCTCAGGTGTAAAATGAAGGGAGGATTCAACAACAAAGACGGAAGCGAAGTCACTCACCCACACAAATTCTTTGAATTGTTTGCTAACTCACCAGCCGCTTGCACATAAGCTAACGGCTCAAATATGACTGTATGATGCATCTGATCACTTTTATGGCTCTTGATTTGCCTCCATGACCTCTACTCTTTAGCGTTTTCCTTTCTACAATTTCTTGTGGTAAAGGCGTCTAAATGTGCATCTCATGGCTTGCCTTGTGTTTTTCCACAAGCTGTCTCATCCAGTCTCTCCTATCGCAACCTTCCTCTGCCTCCTGTGCACATTAGTATTCCGATCAGTCCCAGTCGGTGGGAGCAGAGAGGCTGTCTGTCTGTTAGAAACCACTGAAGTAAGGCACCCTGTACAAGTGCTTTACTCATCAGTGTGTAATCACTCGCACGGGCAAACTCACATGAACCTCTGCTAAATCCCTTCCTATCTCTACACCCGATCCTTCCCCTCACTCCCTCTCCACTTCCTCTCTCCTGTCTGTGTTGGTGGTGAGCGGTGCTGCTGCACCGATTTCTGCCCCTGAGAACAGTCGATACTGACAGATTTCATTAGAGCTGCGGTACAGCCTGTTTCTGTGTCTGCCGTGATAAGTCCTTCAGACATCACAACACCGTGCAGCCTACAACAAAGAATTCAACAACCCTGACACATAGCATGACAAGGCAAAACGAGGGGTACAACGGATAACAGCACAACACAACTCACGGTGCTGACAGTCCCCCAGACATGGAGTGTGACCCGTCACACCAGCTTTACCCAGCCAAAAGAAATGATGAACTTATTTTCTGATTCAAATGTGGGTGCTGTAGCTATTTGCTAAGACTCCCAAATGTTTTGTGGAGCAAAACAAATTCCCACTGCAGTGCCAGCTCAAGCAAAGCAGGACTTTCCCATCCTACTTGGTAAACATGATAAATTCAGCACTGCTGCAGGATCAGTGTCTTCACTCAGGCTGTCGACAGAAAACTAGGACTGTGAGTGAACGCGAGGCAGAGATCTGACTCAGTACCATCAGTGAGATGCATGTCAAAGGTTTTGTCTTGTCACTGAAAACTGTTGTGTCTGTTACTCTTCGGACTATAACAAGACTGCAACATCTTCTTTAGCTGGAGGGAAACACACACAAAAAAAAATAAATGAAGTAAGAATCACCTCTTAGATTCGAGCACTGGCTCAGGTTTCGGTCCGTTCATATCCTGAACCTGTATCCAACTGTTTTACTTCAATCCAGCTGCCTGACCTGTTCAGACATGCAGACTTGGAAAGGAGATATAGGAAACACAGGAACATACAGGTAAACTAGATCTTTTGTGCAGATGACTTTACACATTACTGAGTACAATCCATATTTAAAAGAGACTAGAATACAGACACCATGTATTTATACACTTATTTATAGAACATTGTACACATCCCATGTTTAACTGGCTATTCCCTGTTTTCTATCACAAAACTTAAACAATTTAAACTGTTGAAGTGATCGATACGACACAGACCAACTGAGTTCTGCATGTCGAATAGCAAAGCAAGCAGTCTCTTTTCTTATCATGACAGTCATCAAGCCTCGGTCCGGCTGCGCTGTGGTCCTCGGAACTAGTATCGGACAAATCAGTCTTCAGCCTTTAGCCTGAGCTGTACGTAGCTCATCTTATATTGGTACTGGTGTTTTTCTGTGCTCGTGGAGTTTTCTTTTTAATTGAATGATAGGAACATAAATGGTGGTGAAACTTTATTTGTTCACCTGACTTCTGTACAGGTTGGTGCAGGTTCCATTGGCATGCCTTTGTGCAACTGACGACTATTTCGAACAAGTTAAGCATAGTAAAGACACGAAAGGAGCCAGAGGAAAAGAGAATAAACTGTGTTATGTGTTTCGCTTTCCAATTTATGCTTCAAAAACAAATATGTATCTGAATTTCTTTCAGGAGATAAAAGAAAGTATCTATCTATCTATGTAGCTATTAAAAAGGTTCATGTCATTACAAAATACAATGATGAAATGTTTTCATTCACGAATAACTGATTAATTTGGGTAATTGAACAGGACAGCAGAGAAAGATCAAATATGTTACTTAAAAGCACTTTGTATTAAAGCTTTTATTCATACCTCTGTCAGACATGTCTGAACATTTATGGAGCTGGAGCTCAACACTCACACACGAGACTCTTGACACTAACTGTTCCAGTTCCAACGCCGACAAATCATCATTATTCATGCACTGCCCTTCTTTAATTTAACCTTTTGAAGATTCATGGTACATTTTGGCATTGTCTGTATTTTGTTGCAGCCTGGTTAGAGTAGTTTGAAATGAAATTCAAATTCAGACATTACATCTACAGTCACATGTGGCTGAGGAACATTTACACCTTTGCTTTGAAACAAAATGTAGAAATTGCATATAAGCCATAAGAAGTGAAGGGGCAGCTAATTAAATAAGGCAGTGCCTGAGATATAAACCAAAATACTTGAAATTAGACTCAGGTGCAAGTACAGGACCAAAAGGGATCATGCAACAATCAGATTTACTGAGCAATGTAGAAAGAGCAAAGAGCGAGGTCAAAAAGTAGACAAACAAACCACAGATCACAGCAGAGCACTGGGGAAAACACTGATAAGCTTGCAAGTAACTAACGAGACGAGCTGCCACCGAGTGATCAGAGGGTGAAGCCTTTGAAAAACGGACGAGGTAGTGGACAGCGGGTGAAAGGACAGCAGTAAAGTTAGTGCAATGTGCAGTGAAGGGAGTTAATACCATGAAACAGTAAATGGGAAAAATGCAAAAGAGAGGCATGACACGACCCTGAAAAAAGTCAAAATAGCTCCATCCTCATTTGGATGAAAATGAACTTTTTCTTGGAATATAATGCACTTGTGATGGCAGCTCTAGTCTGGTGCAGCAAAACATTGTATAATAAATCTTGAATGCACTTAACTATGTATGTTCCGGAGCATTAGCTTCCTTTGTTGGTGTATACGACTGGTTTAAATGAGTTTCTACAGTAGGCTGGCCGATGCTCCATCACACGACGGTGACACAGTGTCACCTCTTCAGTAACAAAGTGGAATGAGGAGTTCACAAGATCACACACTGTCCCTTTAAAAGCAGAAAGACTTGAATTTATTCTTTGTTTATGAATGAATAAAGGCCCATGTGTGTTTTCCTGCTGTTTCATGTTTCCTTGCGTTAGCTCCCTCTTATAATGAATGGCAGTGGCAACAGTGCAGCTGTGTTGCAAATATAATACCCAGTCCTGTGCCAAGAGACAGTTTTCTGTACTATCCACAGCAATGAATTTTCGACACTTCTGAAAACAAGTGTAAAAGCCACTGGACTATCTTTTCATCCTGCCATAGAGGCTCAAATGCACCTGTCAAGGAAAGCAGAGACAATTGGTTAAAACGGGCGCATCTATCAACCCCTGTGAGCCCGTCCCAGCTCTCTGTTTCCTGTTGTGCAGGAAGTGTAACTAAATGCGCTCCACCCTCTGGTTGAAGGGTAAACAGCATGGAGCAGAGTGATGGAGTGATACAGCATGTTCATGAGGTAGAGGGGGTGAAAGCTGAGATCAAGTTGAACGTTTTTTAAAAGACGACTAATTCAAAAAATCTGTGCAACAAAACCCGGCAGTTTTGTTGAACATAACTCACAGAGCACAGCCTCTGCAGCTGCACATTTCCATTGTAAGAGGTTTGTAATGGCTCATTAGCTGCGGAAACACTCTGGCAGGAAGTGGTCCATTGGGTTAATTTAGGCTGCAGGAAGTCTTGTGCTTAGACAGCAAACACTTTCCTGTTGGAAGAAAAGGTGTGATCACTTGTGCCCTTACTGCTCTGCAGCTGCAGAGCCCCTGTTAGCAGCACCTAGAACATTGTGTATACAGTTTACTGTACATGCAGGAGCTTATGGATGGGTGTCAGCTGACATGGAATACATGTTCAAGAGTCATTGGAATCATGTTTGCTAACTGTTGTGATCCACCAGTGTCATACTAGCATTTTCCTATAATCTGTTCCCAAAGAAACCAGAGTATATAAGCCTCCTGTCTCTTAGTGGGGGTGAATAAAAGGATACCGACAGGTAACGTGCTTGTATGCTTGTCAAAGAAGAAAAGACAAAATGTTATGGTTGTTGACACAGCAGACTAGACATTTACATAGCAGGCAGACAGCATGTAAAAAGGTGATAAATGTATGCTCTGTAACTCTCAGAAACCACAATGCACTCTGGCAAACAATGAATGTTCATGCATGTTTTTAGTTTAAGGCCAGAAGCTGTTTTCAGTTCTATTATATTCTATTACAAAAAAAGAAAAAGAAAAAAATATATATAAAAAAGTGTCCTTCTCATGTTGCGTTGTCTAGATTATCTATATATTATCTCTTGATTTTGGTGGTGCTTCCTTCATGTGTTCTACACTGATGCAGAAAATGGACTTATCAGTTGGTCGTCTGTCCTCCCGTTCCTCCTGCGGTCCACATGATTCAGCATAAACATTAGAAGATGTTATTGAAGTTGTGAAGAATGAGCTGTGAAGAAAAGGTCCTTGAGCTGAACAATGAGCTATCAATCGTGCTGACATCCGTCAGAATCTTACAGAAGTTGCTAGACTTGCATTTTCTCCATAACTTTTGGAGCCTATTGAAGGAAACAAAAAGACCCTTGGTTAATATTGACAAGAGCCCGTTCCAGAACACTGCACTGTTCAATTCTTTTTCATGTAAACTGACAGAAATCCAAACAAACATTTTCCATGTTCCATGTTTTGATTCAGTTTAGCAGAAACCCTGAATTGGCAACACGGGGTTGACGTGGTTAGCACTGTCGCCTCATAGAGGCCCTCAAAAAGAGAACCTCAAAAAGGTCAGGTCCCATTCCTGGCCTGGGCTCTTTCTATGTTTACATGCTCTCCCCATGTCTGCATGGCTTCTCTCCAGGTTCTCTGGCTTCTTCCCACATCCAAAAGCATGTGAAGGTTAACTGGTCACTCAAAATTGCCCGTAGGTGTGAGTGTGAGTGAGGGTGTGTGTGTTTGTGTGCGTGTGTGTGTGTGTGTGTGTGAGTGAGTGTGTATGAGTGTGTGTGTGAATGGTTGTCTGTCTTTCATGTGGCCCTGCAATGAGCTGGCGACTCATCCAGGGTTGACAGCTGCTCCAGCACAAACGAGACGCGGAACCGGAAAAAGCTGGAGAAGATGAATGAATGAATGAATGAATGAATGAATGAATGAATGAATGAATGAATGAATGAATGAATGAATGCTATTTGTATTAGCTGGAATCTCTTTGACTTGAAAGGACTTGTGAAGTAAAATACATCCTCAGTTGTAAGTTACAACATGCATACATATTGCAACAACAGGATATGAACATTGTAATACTGACACTGTTATGTCAAAAATTCCCTGAATAATCGTGAAAGAATTTGCGCTGCCGTTTGCCAAATTCTTGCCCTGTCTGAAACCTGACTAGTTGAGTTCTGATGAACAGACTGACACAGAGCACACACTTCCTACAATTGGCTTTCTTAATAGCTTGCAAGCCCTGTGTGCTCTGACGGTTAATTAGACTCCTGAAATCACAGGTCCCGCTGTGAGGCCTCTTGCGTCACCTCATTATCATTCCACCCCTGGAGAGGCACAACAATCAACCCACCGCAGGCAACCATGACACAACTGATTCAGTCATTCATAGATTCAGTCCACAGACAAGTTGATGTCACTTCTGCATATCTACATAAATATGATACTGACACACAATCAGTTATTCTTCAGAAATATTTCAGATGAATAAATATACACTGTAATGCAATGTATGATTAAATAGTCCTCATGCACGCACACTATTCAAGTAACCTTCCATAGTGGTGCATTATTCCCCCCACAACTCCGTGGAGGCTTGGACTATACAATAAAATGACTAAAAAAACATGGCTACATAAATATTGAGGAAACCACAACATTTTTGCATCATGGCATCTACCTCAGAAGCCACCAACATGTTAAATGCAGCTAATGTGTGTGGAGATTATTAGTATGCTTCATATAGACAAGAGGGGGACTATGGATTTTGGAGTCACATTCAAGTCATGTCTGCAGTTTGATTATTAACAACCAGTCACTAAACATATCCATTGCTGGCTGACCACATGTTTATAGATGGGAGGTCATAGTCTATTTTCCATGAATGCACAGACTATTACATGTTTGTGATGTTTGTGTGCATGATTTCAGGAAATGAGACAGTCTGAAAAACAAATACCGTACGTTCTGACAGCCTTCTATTCTAGGTGCTGAATCACAATGAGGATTTTCATTTGTAGTGACCTACTCTTTTCATTATTCCATCACATTTAGAGACAAAAATAACCTAAATATAATTGTGGCTTGTGCCATTGCTTTTTGGAGCATTTCCTGAATGTCTCTGTAGATATTAGAGAGATTCCCTGTGTGAAAGGTTCCGATTATATGACTGCAGGATTTGATTTATACATTTTTCTTCAGCTGCTGCCCCAGTACTGACGGACTGAATTTAAAAATCAAGCATAATAATTCACAGCACACTGCTCAGCATCCTGCTTCCTCCGTTCAATAAAGTTAGAACAGAGGGCCACCCTCTTTCTCTGATGCTGCTCTTCCACAACCAGAGTTTACGGAGATACTTCAATACAAATGTTTTTTTTTTCTACTTTCTACCAAAGCAATATACAGCCAATAACATCAACAGTGCTGGAACACATCATGGCTTTTAATCTGGTGTGTAATCACCATGGGATATATTTACTGTCGATAGTGTGATTGCAGATATGACTCAGTTCCAGTTGTTCTTGTTCAATGAATCTTACTCTTCATCCCTCACTTTTGAATTGTCTTATTACAAACATTATACATTACAAACATCGTGACTTTATTAGGCGACATGATATCAAAAATAGGCAACGAAATAAGACACTTTCACTTAAATTAAGTAAAAGGAAGTGAAAGACAGAGATGGTCAGAGTGCATATTTTAGTCATGCATGTATCTCTTTCATGTAGAACAGGGGTGTCACCCTCCAGTCTTGGAGGGCCGCTATCCAGCAGGTTTTAGACGTCACCCTGCTCCTACACGCCTGATTCGAATCAGCAGCTCGTTACCAGACCTCACCAGAGACTGATTCAGGCAGGTAGGAACAGGGTGACGTCTAAAACCTGCAGGGTAGTAAACCTCCAGGACCGCTACCGTTTGACACCCCTGCTGTAGAATGAATGCTCAATAGTGGACATGTCTGACAAATAGGTAGGCTTCTGGAGAAAAGAGGTGTTTCTAGCACAACAGGGCACAACAATGAGTCACAGAACCTAAATATGGACAAAGCTCAAACTGTGCATGCAAATTAGTGAACAGCCTGTTCATTAAATGGAAAGTTGTCTGAACATGCAATTCACTAACAGCACCTGAGGTTCGTCGGTCATGAATCAACAGAATGCCAGCAATTGAGTTTCAACGTGACTGACAAATGACTGCCAGCAAATCAATGCTTGGCAACCGTAGGTGACAAGCAGGCGTCAACATCCGCCGTCTAGAACATTTTCACAGATCAAGGTGACAGTTGCAAGCAGTGAGTGATTCAATCAGGGTAATATTTTGCAACGTCTTATACACATTTCATAATGCTGACATTGCTTTAATGTGGGTGCTCCTGAAATATATCCAAAAGAGAATTTCTAAGATTCTGTTTCTGATTAGCTAAATTTGAATGGGTGAAATTGTGTGGGTGCACTGGGGGAGTCCTTAAAACATAAGACACAAAACACACCGTAAACCCACAGGTTGATCGATATGTAATCCCCCATTTCACCGAAGACAGCTGTGGCCCACCACACAACACACACACACACACACACACACACACACACACACACACCGCATACAGCACCTGGGTTTCATTATCTTCCTTTTTGACCATGAATTGTCACACTGTATAAAAAGATGTAAGGAATAGTGAACAAATCCCCTCTCAGCGATTAAAAGGGACGCGCAGGTGCAAGTAGGGATAGGGATTTACCCAAACGGCAGTCTCACTCATTCTCAGGACTGGGAGGGTTTGACTCTGAGGCATGTCTCAACATGTTCAGGCCAAGTATGCTTTGTGGGTGTCACTTCTTCGTCAGAGAATAGTCAATAAGAATGTTTACCACGATAATCAGTTATTGTCATATGAGGGGGAAATGAATTACTACTAAAAAAATGTAAAACGCCTGCACTGCCTGATAAAGAATATTCTATTCAGACCCAAGGGAATGAGTGAGACAGAGAAGTGAGTGCACATCTCTATGAAACTATTCAGAGCACACCCAGTGCTCCATCTATTCCTGTGTGGATAGTCTGGTGAAGTACGGCACCAAACACACATTACAAGAAACAGCCACATAACCTCAAAAATGTTTTCATGTCTGAGAGTCTTTATTGGCGTTGTAAATATATTTTATTATCTTTATATCGTGTGTTCTGTGATTCCAGTGTTACTATCTTTTTGTCAACATGAAACATTTGATTTTTTTTTTTTTTTTTTTTTTTCAAGTACATGCGTGCACACACTCACACAGACTGGGGCACTCTGCAGTGAATCTGTTTGTACAATCACCTCACACAGCAGTGCAGGTATATTTAAAAGGTATTAGTCAGGCCTATATGTGTGTGTGCAGGTGGGCTTTTTAGCTGACACGCGGAGATGCACAGACACAACTTACAATTAGCACATCACACATCAACCGTCACACTCACAAGAAGGTGAGTAAGCTGTTGTCTCAGTGCTGCACTTCAGCTGCAGTAATCACGCTCTCGCAGCGAGCGATGCCACCTGCTCGGCGCATGAAGAGCTAACCCATAGCAGTGTCCTTATAAGGTTGTGAAAGCCCACCACCCTTACCATGATTTTTTAAATTTTTGTAGCTGGAACTTAACATGGAAAAAGATGCAATTTTTGAAGTCACAACTTAAAAAATGTGGGAAATTAGTCAGTATGGCTCCAAAGCAAACTTTGGGAACAAACTTGGGAACAAAGCAGATGTATCATGTTACCTCTTGAGGGACCCGCCGCCTTGAACTCTGACCTCAGACCTGATATCCATGATATGACAGCTGCACATGTTTGGCAACACACCTGCTTCATGTCATTTCACTTTACAACTTCACCTAAGTCTTTTTCTCTATCCAGAGAGTCATCGCCTCGTTGTTTAGTCAGCTCCATTTGGTTATTTTATTTTGCCCTCGTCCCTTTCTCCCCTTTCAGTTAGTCCCTGTCTGGATTTATATCAGTGTTTATTTTATCTTACTGCAGTATTCTCCTTGTGGTGGTTTGATTATCTTCCTGTCTTTGGTGGTTCACCTGAGGTGGCTCACGTGTCTCCTTCTCACCTGCCCTTGTGTTATCTCACCTGTTTTTCTTGCTCCATTTGTTTAGTTTGTATTTCAGTCCTGAGTTTCTTGTTGTATACAGCGTCAAGTTCCCTGTCTCCCTTTTAGTCTTACAAAACATTGCTTCCTTCTGCCTGTCTATGCACAAGTTGCACTCAATTTATCTGTATATCATCCTCACCTAACACACCTGCCAGTCAGATCCTAAACAATCCAGTCTTGAAATGTACCTGCTGAGAGAGGTTGTCACTCCAATGTCTCATTGTTCCCTCTCATCCGCCTGACCAAAGAGAGGATATCCAGGAGGATGTGTTTCTGTCTGTTTCCCCTGAGAGGAATACAAACAGTGACGATGGCTATTGTCATGTCACATGTAGGTTAAATGGCGTTCACCAGCAAATGTGATGTCATATTTGTCTCGGTTTTGTGTTCGTTGATGTATGTTTCTCAGTGGCTGTGACTTCTACCTGTGCAGCAGCCTCAGTGTCTGAACAGCCAGATGAACTGCAGTAGAATTTATGTGCATTTCATTTTTTTCAAGGTATCTGCAGATGGCAGAATGAAAGGGCAGATTTTTAATTTGTGGGTACAAAGTACAATGCCGTGAAATTCATGTTCATGCTCAGAGTATTCACGTGTGTCAGCTGCAGTGACGGGATATGTAGACACAATGACACGTATGTGTATCACCTTTCCTTGAATTGTTTAAAGTACGATCAAGCATTTCTCAGTAAAACACAACATATCTTTGTTACTGTTACAAATATCTGTAACGCTTTCCAGTCTTGGTGGATGAGGAAAAATGATTGATGTTAATTGTCCACAATGCTGAAGTAATGACATGGACATGCTCATGATTGTTCACAAAGTCTTTTATCTGAGTGGATGAGTTGTATAATCTGAGTAAAAAAAACATGAATGGGATCATATAGCAGCAGAGATTATCTTGAACATGTTTTTAAAAACCCACACAAATATCATGTATTAGGAGATATCTCCTGATGTGAGACTTTTAACTTTGAAGAACTGCAATGATCCGATGTGTTCAATGGAGACATTCTATACACAGACAGTTGTGTCGCAAATATAAGGA
This sequence comes from Aeoliscus strigatus, assembly GCA_901007665.1. Classification (NCBI taxonomy): domain Eukaryota; kingdom Metazoa; phylum Chordata; class Actinopteri; order Syngnathiformes; family Centriscidae; genus Aeoliscus; species Aeoliscus strigatus. Next base: position 99,529 of record CAAKHB010002854.1, on the reverse strand, counting down.
CAGCTGTTGAAATATTCAAATGGTGTAGGCGTAAGCACAAAAAAGTACACAAAGGGAAACCCATTTGACAATTTCATGACTTAAATAGTCATCATGTGTAAGTGAGGAATTGCGCACGCAATACAGAATGAGTAACAGAGAACAGCCAAATGAATGGCACTCGTTTACAGGCTGGCAAGGATGAGAGTACCTAGTTGCCATGGAAATAATAGTATGTCTCCCTCTCAGCTCAATAGGAGAGCAAGTGGAAACCAACGATTTGTTTGAGGGGATTACACACTGATTGGCTCAATGATGGAGCTGTCAGACAAATCACAGGAAACCATTGCCCTTGACCATACTAAACCTGTGACACTGCAAGTGTGCAGGAATATGTTGGTATGACTGCTGTGAAGTGTACCTGACACTGTTTCTCATCCATGCTGTTATTCTTAAAGCAGTGTCAACTGCACACTCATTTGTTCCTGCTTCCTGTGAATAGATTCTGTCATTCTTCAATAATTGACCACTTAATACATTGTTTTTGGTTCCCATGTAGGGACAGATGACTGTCTCACATTGACCACAGATATATGAATTGTTTGCGAGAACTTTGGGTTCAAAGTGCACTGTATATAGCATCTTAAAGGTTTAAATGTTGGCCCTGCAGGCATTCATCTCACCTCAGCTAACATCATGAAAGTAAACCTCTTCCATCTGGGACCACAGTACGGTTTTCCACTCCGACATCTGCCCCGTGCATGCTGGAAGGAATGGTAATGTGGGTGGTATTAATCTTTGGCATTTACTAGATGAAGGCTTATTGCTGTACTTCTGGAGATGTTCCACAGGAGGAAGGGTTTGCAGATGTGTCTGAAATCAAACTTTTTTACTCCCTCTGCGCTCTAAATGTCGATGACTGTGTGAATTGAATGAATGCATGATCATTTGTTGTAATGAAAACACAATCCTGCACAGATGCACAACCCTCAAAATGACAGTAAGTCATGATTTCTTGTCGGCTGACTGCATCCGAATGACTTATTTATTTGGTTTTGCCAATGCCACAGTGTTTTGCATCATATAGCATTTTAGGGAAGTTTATTTGTGCAGCACATTTCAACATCAATGTGCTCGTCAACATAAGATAACATAAGAAAAGACATTTAGACAACATAGTATTTACATAGTATTGCTAAAATGAAATCATCATTGTGGGAGTTAGTGGGAACACGTAGAGGTCCCAGAAAGGAGCTGCCTGCATGAGGGAACCCCACATGTAATCTTTTATGCCACTCAGATATCTAATTACGAATATTGTCGACACAAAGTCCTGGTAGGAATTAAACTGTTTAGTACTGTGTCCCACCCAATTTATCAGCTGATGAAGTACATTTTGATGGTTAATGTAGGATCTGCTAATATCATGCCTGGGATTCTTCCACGGTCTGTGTTTAACCAAATGTCCCTGAGCGCTATGATATGTACAGTCTCAGTTCTGTGGTTTTGTGGAATGGAACATATCAACAGCCCTTTGCAAATATATGTGGCTAAGATGTTCTGACGCATCACTTTAATCACTGATCGTTGATGTGATATCATCACATCCTACTAATTTTATTTTCACTGCTCTGTGTTCAGAGAACACTGGAGTGAAAAGCAAATGCAACCTCCCATTATTTTAAAGATTTATGCACATACAGAGAAAAAAAACTGTTGGAACACAACCTGGTTCTGAACAAGTTGAGACCCTGCAGGTTGTGACATTGTATAAACCTCATACCACAACATATATGACCCACATCTGCATTTATTAGAGCGGATCAACCGTTTAGTTACTGAGCAATGCAGCCACGCCTAAATCTCGAGGAAGATCTTGTGTGAGTGTGTGTGCGTGCTTTGATTTTCTATCTACTGTGAGTCACAAGACTGAAATGCAGCTTTGAAGCCTCTGGAGTTTCCCCCCTCCACATGACAGGGCTGTATTTAACTCTTACCACATTTCAGCGAATCTGTGCTTTGCTTCCCACGTGCATTTCTAACAAGACAATGTTCAAATGACCATTAAACTGCATATCTGCAAAGTTTGAAGTGAAATCACGTCATATAATAATGCAATAATCATTTATAGAGGCTGTAAATTCTATTTTTAATATCATGTATTTCTTACAGAGCTAGTGTGATCAATATGTTGCTGCTAGGTTAGCAATCAAGCTGTAGAGATCACACACAATATGAAGTTTATTTTGCGAGTGAAAATATTGACACTCTACAGCTTCATGTCAGAACAGATATGTGAATAACTTTGCCATCAAGCAGTTGACTATCCAACATGTTGAAACCATGCACGGAAGAATCCGAGTGTGAGAACAGTTTGTATAACACACCCTCTCATTTGCTGGTAGGGATGGATGCGATATCTGTTTTGTTGCAGCTATTCAAGAAATAATTATGTACCAGTCCAAAAGTATGCTGTAATGACAGGCTACGAAGGTTGCAGTGATTTTGGTAGAGTAATGGCTCCCACTGGAACAGTAACTAACAGATGCTTTTCAAAAAACCTAAATTGCATTGATTCTCCATAAACTCCTGCAGAGTTTTAATTATCATCTTGTCTTCAGTCTCTTCATCACCAGGAAGCCACAACATACCGACATGTTTTAAATGAATAATTCAGTGAGTTACTTTAATACAAGGGTGGCACGGTGGACAGTGGGACAGTGATTAGCACTGTTGTAGTATGGTTGTGTGGGTTCTCTCTGGGCACTCCGGCTTCCTCCCACCCCCAGAAACATGCCAGGTTAATTGGTTACTCTAAATTGCACGTAGGTGTGCATGTCAGAGTGAATAGTTGTTTGTCCTCACGTTAGCCCTGTGATGAAGAGGCGATTCGTCCAGGGTGGACCCTGATGTTCACCATTTGACAAGTGGGATTGGCTCCAGCATAACTGTGACTGGCGTAAGTGGAAGATGACAAACAAACTTTATTAGAAGGAATTCATAAGTACTATGATGAGGCCGGGTGAGTCAGTGGGCTTTCTTGTTTTCTTTCTTCCAACAGGCTTTCTTGTTCATAAATATGTCAAAAGCTACCGTACCAGTGTGAGGGGTTCTATTTTAAGACCATTTTTTTAAGAGTTTAAGAAAATGGAAGGAATCAAACGCGGGACCTTGAATGTCAAACTATAAAGCAAACAAGATCAGTGATGTGACCCATTCTGAATATTATGTAAAAAATAAACAGCACATAGTGTATGAACACACTTCCTCACATTTGTACATGTTCAGTGTTCTTGTCTTGGTGAGACAGAATTAAGCTTGCACCAGAAACTTTGCTAGTTTGTCTACAGTGCATTGTTCATCTCTAGAATAGTCAATATTTTAGACGATATCAGAGAACAGGCAAAGCTACAGTCAGCCCAGCTCCTTCTATAGTGCATCTGTTTTCGTCCATGAAGTAGGAGGCAGAGCAACTGACATCTGATATACAGAGGTCCTCTAATCCCCCAAGTGCATCCCAGTGTTTTCACATATCAAAGTGTATTTTCTTTCTCTGGCAGAAAGTGTGCCCACTACCACTTTTAATGCCAAACTGACTCACTCCTCTGCTTGCAGAGAATTTTAGGATAGCAGCTGGCGTATAAAGATCCCCTTTGTCACTACAGCTTAGACTCATTCCAGAGCTAAGCCAGCCTGCACGCACGTGACCCAGCAGAGGAGCTGCTTTGTGTGGCTCATGCAGCGAAGTAGAAAACATTTTTCCAAGTGACAGTGACGTTGAATGCATAGACTGAACTTGTTTCCTATCATTTCATTAAGATGTTGATCTCCGAGTTACGTTGAGACATAACTAGCTGTAGTCGATAAAGCTGATCTTGGACCCAGCCAATAACACGAGAAGAACCGTCCCCTGCTTGCTTCAGAAAAAGGCTTGTTACCGATTTAATTCAGTGCATCCATCTGATGGAGATGCTTCACTCTTTAGACATCAGGGATCAGGGGTAAAAATGCCCTCAAACACCATAAAACTTCACATCAACAACAGTCTATTTCTGTCTGGCTCAAGCATCAATTCCAGAGGCCATTACTGTCAAAACACACACACACACACACACACACACACACACACACACACACACACACACACACTCAGACCTGGAGGTGTCATCATGAATAATTCCTGCCCCGTTCCTCTTGGAGGCTACTTCCTGCCCGACTTCTGTCTGTGTGGGTATGTTTAAGCATGAACCATTCATTATTGAACTCTGAAGAGCACAGATATTCTGGTGAACAACTGAAGGGATGACTCAAACACACATGAGTTTATTACATAAGATGAGAAGGTAAAAAGGTGCATGACAGCCAGTAGGATCAAATACTTGTGGAGAATACAGGGTACAGCAAATGAGGCAATCTGGAAAGGAGTCCGTCGGGAGATGAGTAGTATTGGAAAAGCTGTGGCAGATGTCTTTTTACGCACCCTTCAGATTCTCCCTAATTTGATCGTTGGTTGGTTGTTGCCATGGTTACAGACGGTGAATGTGAAAGACATCCAAGAATGGTCGTATCGAGTTGTCCTCAGAAGAAATGACGCAACTGCTGACTGTGGGACAGAATTTTCCAGTTAGTCACTTTCTTACTGCACATGTTCAGTCTCTTGTCTGGAAAAAAGGTACAAGGTGTTGTATTGAGCTGGATGCTGCAAGTTCTGCGAGAGGGTAAGGCTTGGTTTTACATTGGAACTAGGTTAACTAAGTTTTCATTCGATTGTGTTGATTAAGTTGACGGTTTGGACCTAGAAGAATTATAATGGCAATGACAATCCCTGCTCCCATGACGACAACAATGACTCGTATGTGTGTGAGCTCAGTCGTCACTATGCCAGCCTACTTCTCCAACTCGTTCGCGTTGTGTAAGCAACTTCACCAAATGCAAACGATAACATAAACACCTTCTCCTTAAATAATATGCTCATTATCCTTTGTCCATTTCTGTCTATGTGCCCACTGCTTGTTTCAAAAAGGCAACTGAAGACAACATACTTACTTTGACTTGGAACAGAGCCCAGATACAAGTTAATTCAACTTTAATTAAACATGAATTAATTTGTACACCGGTGGAGAAATAAAAAAAAACGTTTCACTCTGTAAAAATGATTAAGATCTGTGTAAGAACATGGACCTTTCCAAAAATATATCATAGACTTGATCTGTCCAAGGATCTTTCTTGCCAAATGTGTCCATCCTCCAAAAAAATGTTTGATGACAATTGGCCCAGTCGTGTTCTTGTAATCATGCTAGATTTTAGACACACAAACAGATGCACATTAACACAAAATTAAGAAAATCATTGATGGAGGAAACACTTTCAGAGGCCAGTCTTTGAAAATAAGAAAGCACAGAAACTCGCATAGTGAGAAGGACTCGGGTTGTATATTTTTAGAAAATGCTCGTTTTATTAAATAAATAAATACCACACTTTTTACACAATAAGTTATGTAGGACATTATTTTCTAAGGTGATAAAATGTCTCTTACAGTATCCTTTTACAATGTTTTTTGTCATTCTCTCCTCATGCACATCACTCAGCTTGATGCTGAGTCCCTCTTACAGTTCAGAGAAAAAAAAATCACAGTTTTTTTAGGTTAATGTGCTCGTCCAGCCCTACCGCTCACACAAACCCACACGTATACATAAGAACAGCCGCTGAGCTGGCCCTGACTGGTTCTGTACATCATTTACAATATTCCACAGTCACTGCTTCCCTCCTTGAACAGCATCAACTCATCTCGACCTGTTAAAGCTGGTGCCAGCCCAGCATTCAGCCTTACATCCCAAAACATCCCGTCTCCGTTCCAAACATCCCAATCGTGGCAACGTTCTCACTCCAACATTCTCAAACTTGTCTCTCAACAACACACACATACTTTGCATCCGCAGTCATTGTGCTAAACAATCATCCACAGTCTGTGTGTGTTGTCTTATTTTCTCTTTCAGTGCAGAGTCACAACGGGGCAGCGGTTTAGAATTCGAATTCACTTTGCCCAGGTCGTCGTGCCCATAGTTGAAATCCAACTATCAGGTCCTTCTGAATCGTTGCTCCACTGCAGCGCTGCACAATGGATACGATTTATCTATAGATCACTGTCCGCATCAGGTCATTGTGTGTTTAGTTGCATCTCTGCAGCAGCATGTTGAGGGAGTACACCATGCGTTCGCGCAGGTCGGTGGGGCAGCCGGACGTCAACAACGAGCTGAGTTTGAAGGTTTTGGAGACACGATCCTCGTTGATGTACGTCAGCACGTACTCGTCCCTCTGGCAACACAGGATGATCTTGGTGTGGTCATGGTAAAAGTTAACCTTTGAAGGAAAGGAAATAAATGACATGTTAGCATCTGGGGCTAGCGTTACAGAGCCTTCTGCTGACCTGAACCTGCCCAGCCCATGGCTGTGTTTCCTGTCTGTTTACCTGGAAGGTGCCGTCGTTAAAGAGCATCATGAGGGCGCGGTCGGACTTGAGCCATTGCAGCAAGTAGAGTCTGGGCATCTGCGCATCCATCATACTTCCCAGGTCCCCGCCCTGAGAAAGCAGATTAACCACATGAGGATCGGACAGGCTGTGACATGAATTAAATTAGGCTTTCATGGGCAGAACGACAAAAGGATGCACGGAGGACGTGAACCACATGAACCGACAGGGGTGTGCTTTGGGTATTAGAGTGACTGACTTACATCCATGAGGTTCTCCTCCATGTAGTGCGAAAAGTACTTCAGCACCGTCACTTGGCCCACAAAGTGTTCAGGAACCTCGCAGGTGGGGAAGACGGAGCGCTGGCCCAGCTCTGCGTAGTAGTGAATGGTCCTGCAGAGATACAGAAGAGAAGACAAAAAAGATTAAATTCACACTCAGATCGGCGAACATCAAGACATGCATGCCTGAGCAGCTCACGTGACGTGAAATGTATGCAAAGACTTTGAAAGTGAATACAGAGTGCTTGGAAATCTAAAGATTAGCATACTTTCTGTCTGGCAGAAGGCTCATGTGTGTGCCATTGTTGAAGAGAACTCCCACGGTGTGATCAGACAACTGGTAGCCAAAGCCATACTTGTTGGAGTAGTCCACCCATTTGGTCACCCATTGAAGGCTGCAGCTGTTTAAGCTCTGAGGAATTTCGTCCACTGCAGAACGAGAACGCGGGGGGGGCGTTAGAATGCAATGACAAGAACAAGCTAGACAAAAAGCCACAATAAAATGCCGAATCTACTGACCGAGCATCATACATTTATAAGCAATCACAGATAACGCTGACTCACCTTTAGGCATGTTCTCCAGGCATCCCCTCAACACACTAGCTACGGTCTCAGCCACGCTCCCTGTGGTGTTATATTCCAGACCTGTAGAGGCAACAACAGCAGGGCCTTTAGCTTCAAGTCATTGCAGATCCACTGACGAATGATTGTGCACTGAAGATGTTCTGTCACATCTCAGTTTATACTCGTCTGTCCCCTTCATACCATCTTAACACAGCCTTGTTCTGTTTGAACTTACATTCACTGCTGCTGCTGCAGCTCCCCAGACTCCCCCTGACGATCAGACGGATGGTGTCTCGCGTCGCCGGGGACTGGCCCTCTGTTGCCGGGGTAACAGGGCTTTCAGCAGACGGCGGAAGTAGACTTCCATTCTGAGGTGTGAAGAAGTGACGACAGGGTTTAAAAAAAAAAAATCTGCGAGTTAGATCATCTCTTCCTACGATGACTCATTCCCAGATCTAAAGTGGTTGGCTGAAAGGTTGAAAATAAATGATTTCAATTTGTTCTTGGACTGTGCTTGTGTGCAAGTATGCTGCTGAATCACAATGACGCAGTGGATCCTCCTCAAAATAAAATCTTAAAACTCCCTGTTTATTGGATGGCTGATGAATAATAACACTCAACATACGATGTTTCACGTTAAATATAAATCACCTCAGGAATCTTTTTGCTCTGTTGTTGGCTGATAACCGTCCTTTCCAGGTCATGCTGCAGTTTGTAGATCTCCTCTTCTTCTTTGGTTAATTTATCTGTCGAAAGGCAGCAGACAAAAATCAGAGTGTGACCTCTTTGACCTTCAGCTACCGATAACAGATATCATGGCAGTATTAGACAAAATGCCCCATGTGCTTGCAGCGGTTTAAAAATTAAGCGCCGCTCGAGCACTCGGTGGTTGATGTTGTACTCACTGAGCGTCTCGTAGTATTTGACCTTGTCTCTCCTCCCACCGAAGAGCGCAGCCGCAGCCTTCTTGAAAAAGCTCTTGGCAGGACTAGATACGTGGAAATCTGGTGCCGAATGGCAACAGCTAGCTGACAAACGCTCTGGACTGAAGCCCTGCCGAGACAGAGAAGTGGGTCAGTTGGCAGCGGGTGGGAAAGGGGTCACAATTACGCCAACACGGTGACATTTGGAGAGGCACAGACAACGGGTGACAGCGGACTGACCTGTGTGAAGAAGTCGTGCCGCAGAATGTGGTCCAGTCTGGGTCTGTCCTCGGGGATCTTGGCGAGCAGGCTGGTGATTAAATGCTTCGCCTGCAGCGACAGGGAGGAGGGCAGCGAGTACCGCGCCTCTCTGATGCACTTGTACGTCTCCTTTAGGTTGGTGGTTTCAAACGGGGGTCTCCCCAGCAGCATAGTGTACCTGGAGCAGGGCAGACGGTTTCATCAACAACGAACACACTGATGGCTGAAAGCATTCAGTCTGCTGTGTATTTCTACATTTATTATTGTGACACAGAATGATGTTCGAGGTCATTACAAGGTGAATTTACAGTAAATCCACTCACATTACACAGCCGAGGGCCCAGATGTCGGATTCACAGCCGTGGCCCTGCTTGTTGAGCACCTCGGGGGACAGGTAGTTGGGCGTCCCACAGATCGTCTTCCTCCTGTTTCCCGCCGGCTCCAGCTTGGCAGCCAAACCAAAGTCACCGACCTTCAGCTCCATCGACTCGCTGACAAAGAAGTTACCTGTAGGAAGGGAATCAGATGATCGACATTCAATCTGGGATCAAAGTCTGAGTACAGCTACCAGCGTGAATGGACAGATAATACAGGAAAGAACGGCACAGAATGCAACGTCACTATTGTGAACACAAACAAAAAACCCTACCAAGTTTCAGGTCTCTGTGTAGAATCTCTTGTTCGTGTAGGTACTTGAGCCCAGAGACAATCTGTCGGAGGTAGTACCTCACCTCTGGCTCAGTCAGTACTTTGCGAGCCTTTAAGATATGTGCTAATGACTGTAAAAAGGACAAAACACTGATTAGAACTTCTAATTCCTTATTTACACAGAATAAACACTTTTCAGTAATTATTATTACATACAGACACACACTGTTCTTCGCTGTAGTTCAGTGTGGACATATTATTATTAAAAATTTACTAAATATTGAAATAAATATTACTAAATATTTACTAAATATATTTATGGAGCCACGCGTCCATACACTTACTTTTCTGCTGCAGTACTCCAACAGAATGTAGATGTTGTCCTTGTCCTCGAAATGGTGATAAAAGTGCACGATGTGTTTGTGATGCAGCGCTCTGTGCAGCTCGATTTCTCTGTCAATCTGACGGGGGTGGGGGGGGGGGGGGGGGGGAGAAGTGGG
>CAAKHB010002854.1:4358-54529 GCA_901007665.1 Aeoliscus strigatus | reverse complement strand
CTTTTTAGAAACACAACACACACACACACACACACACACACACACACACACACACACACACACACACACACACACACACACAAACACTATTGAGTAGCTATTCTCCACAGTTGTGTTGTTCTAATCCCACACACTAGTGTCCTCTCTGTTTCTTTGACTTTAGTTTTAGATTAAAAATGGAAATATTAATTCAACAGCATGAAAACTTGATTTGCACTCAGTAAACCAAATCCATCTGTTTCCTTCAAATGTAAACCAGACATTCACATGTATGACATTGGAAGTCAGTTCACTCCCCAGCTCTGTGTGCTTCAGTGTGTGTGTGTGTGAATGTGTGAGTGTGTCATGTTTGCCAAACAGAGACAAAGACGACAGATTCAGAAATTTGTCTGAGTGACACAAGCTAGCATATGTTTACCAACTGATTCATGATCACGCACACGCTGACGTCACATCCCACATGGAGTTTGTAGACACGTGTGTGCACAAAATGGAACGCCTCAGACACGCCCTCCTTGGGAATGTCTGAAGTGGTCTCGGCAACATGTTTGATGAGGTATTTCAGCAGTACTGACGTCACAGTGGGAACGTCTGCCTTTTTCATTTCTGACACAAGGCAGACGCCTTGAGCAACCAAAAAGTAAAGAAAAAGAAGCAATGTCCGCACCTGAATGGATCAACAAATGCATGAGTAACACTCACAAGCTGATTACTGCGTATTCGGAGGGCGATCCATCTCTACATTAAGGCTGGGAGAATGGAGAGGTACAGTTAATCGTCGTCTTCTAGTGATCACATCCCCCGAACACCACATTTGCATGAACAAACATTTGTATATTCCTCACTTCATTCAACACTAAATTGGAGTGACAGATGGGAACGTTAAAGCTAGTCCGTAGTACGTCAACGATCCAGGAGGGGGAACTGAACTGAACACAAATGAGCAGTTGCATAACATTTTGCCAGGATTACTTTTTTATACCTAAAGAAGATTCTGCAAACAGAAACAGGGTGGAATCACTCAAGAACAAACAATATATAACCCTGATACAAGCAGGACAGATAGTTTGGGCCACGCATTTAGTGTGGGGAAACTTTTCTTTTGACTTGGCAGGTGTGGAGGGATTTTTTTTTTTTGGAGAAACATAAATAAGGTGCAAAAGCAGCTTGACAACAATAGATCACAGCTGCATGAACACACAGCTGGAACTCTGTTTCCCACATGAGTAAAGTTTCTTGCCTCAGTTTGGGTTTCAGGAAAATGTGTTGCTTTTTTTTGAGGTCAAAACGGTTCCCTGTCTTCGGTAAACATTAGTCCCTGTGTAAGAGAACATTGCTGGGTTCAACAGCTACAAGGACACTGACACAAAAGCTGCTGTGACTTGTTCACGGTCAGACGCTGCAGGGTCACGATACTTTTATCTTCTCCCTCTGTCTCACTCACGTCTCCGTCGCCGTCTGTCTCTCCTTCTCTCACAAACAAACACAAATTCCAGAGATTGATGGCTGATTCATTTTCAGCTGTGGGTCACTTGAGCAATATACGAGTCACAAGGAGTCACTGTGTCAGGGCTGGGAGGACAGACGTAAATCATCAGCAGAGGACAGACAGCCCCTCATTCTGTGCATCTCCTCTCAAATGTATTACAAACACGGGACGTTGGGAATAAACGCTAATTTGTTCACTGCCTCAAAAACTTGGACACAACTGTGGCTACAGATGGAAACCGTGGAGTGGTGTTGATCTTTATAGATTTGTTTGAAGCAGAGAGAGAGAAACTGACACTTGACTTATTTTGGAAGGTTGTGAGGACGCAGAGAGTGGAGGAAGGACAGGGAGAGACATGTCAGCTGCACACGTGCGTGTGTGTGTGTTTCTGTCACATCTTGCCCCCCCAAAAAATGGCTCAGGAACATATACAGTGAGCAACATATTAGCATCCACAAATAAACACACACACACACACACACACACAGGACTGAAGGGTGAAATTTAAAATTCGGAGCTGGTGGTGCCGCTGATCACCAAACAGGACTCGACGTCCTCTTCCTGTGTGACAATGTTCATGTTAAAGCTGATGTCATCTAAGCTGGGACCTTTGGACTCTTCCTTTTCCTGTTACGTCTTGTCCTGTCAGGTCGAACCAGAATGATTTCTTCACAGAAGCTGGAACACTTCAGCGCGTGTTGTCAATGTGTCATTTGGAGAATCGGTCAGTCGTGACGTGTCTGTGAAGGTTCTCAGTCATCCAGGTCCCGGTATCTTGCTGGGTTAATTCACAGTCATGACAGACATCCAGAGGTCATCCTTTTCCAAGGTGAGATAAACTAGGACAAGTTCTCTTATACGATGAGTCTACTGTCAGATCGTTCCTTAGCCGAGAAGCGTGAATGTCGAGAACATACGACATAACCTGCACGTTGTGCGCTCCACTGACAGCCAGATAACACATAACCTTCAATGTTTATAGCCTGCCTGAGATACCCAACTGGGAACTGACAAAGACCAGGTGAAAACACTTGCGTTCAAAGTCACACATTCAACGTTCCTCTGCACTTTATCTCAGTGCACCTGCTATGAAGTGTGGGAGAGGTGCTACAGAAGGTGTGGAGCAAACAAGGTTTCATAAACATCCGATCCGACTAAAATCCTCATCCAACACGCAGTGAAGCCACGTTTACTGAGTTAACACAGTGACTGACACTCAGGGGTCCGTGTACACAAACCTGCATTTACACGGTCGGTTGGCAGTTTGGCCAAGCCAGAGGAGACATCGCACACCCGGAGCACATCATTGTCTGAAGATGTGCACACACACAGGGCATTGTGTGCTCAAACACACACTCACAGAGATGCAAATATTTATCTTGACAAGCCAGAGATCGACTTTCTGTGTTACACAAATACACCGACTGCAACACGCAAAGCTGGATGAGCTCCGACTCACTGATTTTGTTGTAGTTTTGCAGAAAGTCACTCATCCACTGTGGAATAGGAAATATTTACTAATATGAATGAAAAAGCTGTAAGAGATAGCAGGAGCCTTAATAAATCAGTACATAACAGGCAGGACAGATGGAGGGGGTGGTCTTTTGGTAGTTGTTCAAGAAGATGGCTCCTAGAAATAAGACACTGGACAATACCACATGCCGCAGCACTCAGCTACCACCGATATATGTTAGATGACGGATTTAATCCGACACTTTCTCCTCTGCACCGCTTCAAGGGATATACTACCCTCAAAGACCTCATTAAAATGTCCTCAGGTCATAGAAGTGTCATTTCCTGCCGGGGAGGTGGTAGAGCAGATTCATAAACTGACAATGTGAAAAAGCCATGAACAAGACTTTAAGGTTTTTAAACACTGTTGCTCGGTTACGCCCCCCCACCCCACCACCACCACCTGATCACTTCCTAATATCCGCCGTTGTTCCGATGCGTTTACAGTCTGATACAACAATGAAACAGAGTGAGCTTTTACTTCCAGTGTTAAGCGACGGGGCAGTTTGTAAGTGGGAAATGAATGCTGACAAGCAAGGACAAGACAAGGCAGGAGGATGGGGGGGGGGGATGTGGGATGGTGGGCAGGGCAATGTGTGCCTCTGGCATTGCATTCAACATCCTGCATTCATCTGGAGTATTTACTGTCAAAAGCAGTTGCCAGATCTGAAAAGTGAAATCAAATCAGAAGTGTCTCGAGGCCAGCAGGGGCCATGGCACTTGAAAACAATGACAGTGTTATTTCACAGAATTTCCTGAAGGAATTTTTGGCTCCATAGGGTGAAGTGTACTTCAATACATCAAGTCCAATAGATGATAAAGCAACAACGTGGTCATGGTGAATTTATGTGGCACTGACAAAGCCAGACGATGAGGCCAAAATGCCAAACGCAGTGTGTGTTCTTCTGTACCGTCCATTCACCGGCACCTTACGCATCTCTATCGCTACATGAACACGCGACAAAAACAGTGACAAAACACTGAGTGAACGTCTGTTTTCCGACACGGTGTGTGTGTGCTGATATAAGGAACGGGATTCTGAGATAAATCAGGATCGTAGTCCTAAGTAAGAAACTTGTAACACAGTAATATCTCAGAGAGAAAGGACAAGCTACAGACACACACACACACACACACACACACACACACACACAATGGGGGAAAGTCAACTGAACAATATGGGACTAAGCTGATGAGGCAGAACAACACACAGCACAGGATGACCAGAGAAGAGACGGCGGTTCTTGTCTATTTACCATATTCCTTCAGTGTTCTTCAGAGAGCTGGTGGAGCGTGACCTTGGCTTCAGAATGATACTCATGGTCTGGCTTTGCCTTCCACATCCACTCACACTGCATATGCACACACACTTAAAGATACACTCACACACACACACACACACACACACACACCCTCGCCACTTGAAGCCTCCCACCCCCCGAAGCAGCCCTCGGACCACAGTTCTCCCTCGTTTGTTTCAAGTCCAGTGTAGCCGGTAGAAACCAATCAGATCCAAGCCCCGTTCCGTCGGTAGTCCACACTGCTGCTGCTCCTCCAGCTCCTCCAGCTCTGATTGTTTGCTAATATGTGCTTCTTGTCCTGCTCTCTAATTCTCTCTCTCACTCACTGACACTTATCTTTCTTGCCAGAGCAGCATGTGATCTTCCTCTGATCTAATCCAGACATGCATTCATTCTGTTACTCTTCCTCCTTCTCTTTCAAGTCACCACATTTTTCTTCCTGTCCATGGGAAACCAGATCTCCCTGCGCCCCCCCCCTCCCCACACACACCCTTTTCTTAGACTCCCCCTCTACCGTATTACCTCGGTCCCTCTTGCTCATTCTTTTTACAACTGTGTCCCTGTCTTTGACTTACACGACTGTACTGCCTCCCTCACGTCTGTCAGGAGTGGGAGGGGTTGTTTTGGTTGTAGTAATTCCTTAAAGGGCGGGACACATATCCCCAGCAACCCTTTCAGTCGACCCAAGTGTCAATCACTCAGCTGCCACGGGAACCTAAAACCAACAGATGAAGCATGCCAGTGAGCTGGAAAGAGACCGGAGGAATATTTGCAGCTGAGTAGAGCTGAATGTGACTTAAACGTCATCAAACGTTCCAGGCAGGAAAAGACTTAACAGTTGTATGCGTTTAAAACACAAATGACAAAAAAAAATATATATAGGAAAAGTATATCTTCACAGCTGTGAAGGCTTTTGACGAATATGCAGATACGTTTTTTGGACAAGACAACTAATATTGTTTATTCCTTTTTTTTTTCTTGATATTTATTACTTTTCCTGCCCAAACCTGATCTGATAAGAAATAAGGAGGCATATTAATGTCAACATGCATTGCAATGGATAATTTTATGCCCACGAATTCACAGTTCACAAGAGGCAATATTGCAGAAGCTGACGTTTTTCTAAAAAGCTTATTTGACAGGGATGTCAGGTGAATGGCCTCCTCACTGGGTAGTTGATGGCAGACTGTCTAAAAAGGTGAAAAATGGGATATCACCCAGAACAGTGGTTCTCAGAGTGGGGTCCAGGGGCCCCAGGGGTCATTGAGGAGGTTCCAGGGTGTCCCCAGTAAAAAAGGAAAATTACCCTATTGGGTTAAAGTACTCTGTACTAAAACACTCCAAACAGTCATGTAGGGACATGTTATGGGGCTCCATGGTGTAATTTGTTCCGTTTCAGTTGAAGGGTACTTGCCATTTAAGGACCATTGCTGTAGACAATGGTTTTAAAAATGTGCATCTTAAGTACTTTTACTACCTCTGCAGGAGTGGCCTTTCAGCTGCAATTATCTCTTGGGTAAGTACTCACATTACATGCTACAACTGACAAGAAATAAAGACCAACAACAAAAATCAGTAGAAGACACACACACACACACACACACACACACACACACACACACACACACACACACACACACACACACACACACACACACACACACACAAAAACAGGACACAGAATACTTCCATCAGCAATACTCCAGCAGCCCAGAGACGTAAGCAGCACACCAACGACATCAGTCAGAGGAAGGATGTCTTTTGTTCAGGAGAGGTAGAGATGGAACACGTCAGTGAGGGAGATGCATCCATCTGCAGCTCTACTGAAGAAACAATACATTTCTCATCACCCCCTTTGACTGGTAATAATGTGGTCATCCACTTTAGCTGCAGATGCTCCAGAGCAAATTACATACATGGATTTTCATGTCATGAAAGGAAAAATACACAGACCTGAAACATATACGCAAATCCTCTCTGACACGCACATGCAGATCTGCTCATGAGCAGAAATAAGCACGTACAAGATCATGCATGCAAGCACTTCTGCCACCTCTGTGATAACCACAATCCAGTGTAAGTGTTAAAGCTAACCTCAGAGTAGCACCATGAGTTCCCTGAGAGTCAGCATGTATTGATTCAAAGGTTTGTAGCTGTCTTCTATATCACCATACGTGTGTCACAGCCACATTTCAGACCAGGCCAGATTTTTGATGTTTGTGTGTGTTTTATAAGCAACAAGTTCTCCACTGCGAGGAGCCATTTGAGTGAATTGAACGGGCACATCTGGTGCTTTCGGTGTAGTCTGGCAGGATAGTGTAGTTTAGAGCCTGTTCAAAGGGGTGAAACTAATCCGATTACCATGGATCCGCACATTCCATTTGGTCAAGGAGGGAGCAATGAAGGAGTCCATTTTCTTGAGAAACACTAATAATCTGTCTTTCACCTCATTGGTATCGACCTATCGCTGCTAAAATATTTGAGATACATACTTACATTTGATTCATTTAGCGTTTGCTACCTATCTCAAGCATGTAAAGGTTATCAAAAATAATTCTGTTCAATATAAATGGCCGAAAATAAAACAAATTACCAGTTTACCAAAGATGATCAATACGTTAAGAAAAATACATTTTCCTTTGAACACAGTCTGTGTTTTTATCAGGTATGCTAATCTTCAAAAATGTGTCACTATGGCTGTTATATTACAGTTGAATGGTTTCAAATGAATTATTGTCATTTGTTCCAAAGGAATACAAGAATATAATTATTCCATCTATAGATGTTTACAAAGTAAGAACATATTATTCATACATTTTTCACAGTTATTTATGATTTCTGTTTATGTATTTAACTATTTTTTTAGATTAAAAACAAATATCATGTATCAGAACATAGATTAGCAAGCATCATTTCTATAATACCTACTAACATCTACTGCCACCCAGTGGTAAAATTTAGTAGAATAACAAGAAATTCATTCAGGTACTACAGTATTTGGTGAATATGGATTATGGTCGATATAGTGGAATCAACACAGCGCACAGTACAAACACATTGGAGCCGCCACCCCTCACCCCTACCCAACCCCACCCACACACACTTAGTATTGAGAACATCGCTCTTGTCATAAAAACACCTGTATTGTCCATACAGGTGTTTTTGTGACCAGAATAATTGATGAAATTATGGATTTGTTTTTTTTAAAAAAAGAAAAAAGAACTTCCATAAATGTGGTGCAGGATGTGATGCAGAAAACACACTCAGGATGATATAAATAGCACTTTACTAAGCAGCGGGCAGTGAGCACAGATGGCTGGTGCAGAGTATTGACAAGGGCTCCATCCATATCTATATGTCTGCAAATACAACCAGCCATTATCTTAAGTTCATATTTAAATACTAAACTACATGTGGACACAATCGGACAAAGAAAAAAACAGCAAACCAGGCACAGACCTGATCGGCTTGATCTTAGAGTCACTGGGTACATGTTAGTCATAGAAATGCAGGATGAAAATGAACCTAACAGGGACTTAAAATTGTCTGTGCGAGCTCTAATGGACTTGGAGTGCTACAATTATTAGCTCACGCATTGCTCTTGTTTGTGGACAAACCTCCCCTCCTGAACACCTTGATGCTCTAGATGATGAATGCATGAAAGCTGTTTATTTATCATTTACCTTGATCATAGCTGCGTTTTCTAAAAAGCAAAAGCCGCTCTGGCATGTGTGGCAAACACACACACACACACACACATACACACACAAGCACAGACTTGTATACACACCTTTTCAGGCCAGACTCGAAGGGTTTGGTGGAGTGAAAAACAGAACTAAGATTAAGCCAAAAGGCCACAACCAGCCACAAAGAAAGATGCATTTGCACAACACTTGGGATTGTCAACGTGTTCTCCAGGTCATCAGCTAATGTTCTGATAAGAGAGAAGGCAGACAAGATTGTGTACGTTCACATGGCTGATGCAACTACATCCCTGACCAATGCATAGTAACAGAGCATTAAGAAATACTGGAGTGTCATACTTTCATACTTTACTAACAGAGCTCAACTAAACTTTTCAACGTGAGTTGAATCTTGGGAGGTGAAGGTCAATGACATTTCATGAGAAACATTTTGAGAAGGTCCACGAACGCTGAATGAAATGACTAAACCACAAACCTGTCAAGTACAACAACTCCCTCCCCCTTCCCTCCCACAGACAGTTCATACCCTCTCCTGCCACGAGGTTTGATGTCGATGGGCTTGTTGGTGGCGTAGGGCGAGCCATTTGCACAGGCGTGGCGGTAGCGAGCTATCCTCTCCAGTGACAGGTAGTCTGAGTTTACTGGCAAACTCATATTTGGTCGAGTCCTTAAACACCACCAAGCCCACACTTCGGGTAAGGTCAAAGGAAGGAAGAGAAAGAGATGCAGAGACAAGCCCGGTAAAGAGGAGTGAGAGAGGAAAAAGGCAGGAGGGGACAGGGCTCAGGATGGGTGTGACTTGAGCAGGGAAAGAGATGGAGATAGATGAAGAGTGAGAGAGCCACACAGGAGGAGGAGCAAAGGACCAAACTATTTCACCTCTTCTGTCTTTATGGAGAACAAATATTGACTGACTGGTCACATCTATATCAACGTCTTCAATGATAAAGACCGACTGCGTAGTTACATGTCAACATAACAAATCACAGCAATCACACGTACATGTATACTGGACCGTCGATCATCAGCCCCAAACCTACTATGAATCATGTCTTGTCACCAGTCACTTACTTTCTGGTGATAATCATCATTATCAATTACTTATTATATCATTCCATAACATTATTGTATTTTCAATGGTACTTATTTATTTTAAATAGTTTTTTCTTATTTCTGTCTAGAGTACCACTGTACAGCGTAGTATTGCATAGTATTTAACATACAAGCTGCTTTGAGGGTGGTTGTTAGTTATTACTGAGTTACTGTTGTTAACTCAGAAAGAGGTTAAAGGTTCAAGCTCATTGCTACCAATGTTTGACTACTGAGTCAACACGAAATCCTGCTATGACGAGGATTAAAGCTGTATTCAGGGTGTGATCTGTCCATAGCGCCACTGATGCTATGTGATTGTAGACTACCGACGTCTCTCACACCTCCAATCCTCACTGACAGACTCCTCCATGTGCTAGCAGAAGAAGTGCAGACAATTAATGGGGGCTACGATTGAAGCACTTGCAGAAACTCTTATGACATGACGACAACACATATACTAAATACTGGTACTGAGTACATCACAGTTCCAACATGTAGTTATGGGGTGATATAAGTATACCAAGTCACATCACATGACTCTAAAAAGATGAAAACCCACATCATTTCAGTTGCAACCTGAGTGATTGCCAGTTTTCACCAAAAGGGGGAAGTAGAGTGTTTCAGAAAATACACTGCGTCAACCATTGGACATGTGACACTCATCTTAAACTGAGAGGCAGAAAAGGATGAACTGACTATTCAAGGTGTGTGATAGCATTTACTTCCCGTGCTGTATCGTATTCTAAGCCTTATAATGTTAAATCGGAATCCCTCCAACTGATCACCTCCTGGCTGCTATCATCTGGCAGCAGGGGTCAGTCTCCTCCACAGGGAAAACGCAGGCATGTGCGAGCACAACTACGAGCAGAACGAACCACAGAGCTGTGAGTTCCACTCATGCTTTGTGTGTGACAACAGCTCCTGGGTGAGTCTGTCCCAGTCACTGACGTTACGACGGAGACAATGGGCTCATAAACATGCACTGAACACCATCACATTTACATGCACGCACGGTCGCGTAGCGAGAAGTACTACAAGCAGTCAAACACACAGAGACAAAGGACAAAAACGTTTGTCTGCGTCCTTCACACACAACACCTGTCGTACAAGCACATGCTCGCTCGTTGCCGAGCCGCCACACGCTGTCAGTGTCGGAGACGAGCTGTGACAGAGCTCCGTGTGCCAGTGCTGCTGTCGTCACTCAGTGTCCCTGGGGTTTGTTTTCAGGAAACCAGCACTGCTGTATCCAAGCTCTGAAACCGTTTGGATTCCTCACTTGAGAGTAATAAAGTATCTATCTGTCTGTCTGTCTGTCTGTCTGTCTGTCTATCGTATCTGAAACAGACACACAGCAGCAGTTGGAGTTTTCAATCTTCATTGTGATGAATTTGTTCTAATAATCATTGAAATCCTTTTTTTTAATAAAGAGACAAAAGAGTTTCTCAGAAGTATAAAAGACTGACTATGTGCCAGGAAGGTGAAGGAGGGATTTGTGAAGCACTCAGCTCAGCAAGTAACTAGTAAACACTAACAAAGTTAGGTCAGTAAGAAACTAAATACATCGTACATCATTTTCCTATGTACTCCATTCATTGACTGTGTTTTCAGATGCAGGAATGACTGTCTGGTCATGGTATCAAAACTGCATCGATTGAACAACTGAAATACTGACAACGTGACACATGAACGACGATGTTCCGACATCTGCCTCGGCTCTGTGTTGACCTCTCTGATGCAGGGTGAGGTTTTTGTCAGCAGTCAATTAAAGCCTGAGGTTACTAACTTCACATGAGAAGGAGTCTACTGTATGTGTGTATATCACTATAGGACTACTGTACCGGAGCAGAACTTACATTTTTATATTTACAAATTACATTTGGTGAGTGACATGTTAATGACAGCAGACACATATCTGGTCAGTGAATACAGCAATCTATGCAAACTAGATCACATCTGTAAAAAAAACAAAAACAAAACATTCATTCATTCATTCATTTTCTGCCGCTTAATCCGGTTACGGGTCACGGGTGTGCTGGAGCCTATCAAAAAAGCCCAACTGCTTCTACACTGCGGCTGTATGAAAATAATTAGTAACATGGAGGAATTGGGAGCCACAGGCTTGACAATGCCAGCTGTTTAGTTCCGCCTGTGTCAAGTGATAAACGCAAACACAAGGGAGAAGAAACAGGGGGGTTCATGGATGGGATGAGATGTTTTCTACTAACCCTTTCAGGAGCTTACTGGCTGAGGAAGAATGCAGCTTCAACCAAGCAAACACATTTGGATATAACTCAAATATACTGTTGCCATGGGAAAACTCACTTGGTTCTAGTGTGAATGCTGCACTATTCTAAAGACATAAATTAACAAAGGTAGTGAGATTATGAAACTTAAGGAGTCTTTCAAATCTATGAGTCTATGTTTTTGTAAACGGAACATCTCCCATGCAGTCATGCTGCTTCAGAACAGCTGTTGTTATGGCTGAGGAGCCTCGGCCATGCTCACACTTCCTGCCTGCCTTTACAGTCCCCTGCTAGATTCATGTTTATAATGGGGTTGCCATGGCAATCTGCCAGCATTCAAAGGGGACAGGTAGGTCGAGACGACCAATCAGCCTTCAGTTGCTAAGGGCACATTGGCAGACAGAAGATGAGAAAACGATAACGTCTGTGCTTCCCAGAGGGAACATGATGGGAGGGGCATCGAATAGGCTGGGACTCCATCCAATAAAAAAACATTTGCGTTTTAACATGCCCTCAAAACACTGTATCATATCAAAGAAAGCTTAGGAACAAAACCTGTGGCGTTTTTCTCACACTGCAACTTAGACATATGTTCATTGCCACTGACTGAGTTGCTGTAAGACACAAAATTGTCTCTGAGGCAAATGACGTCACGTCCTATGTTGTCTGCAGAGTCCTCTCTCAGACCCCGAAACGTGAATTTGTCCTGTTGCCTTAAAAGCAGGATCTTCTACAATCAGGATAAAACAGAGACTGGATGGACGACCTGAGAATGAATATGTCAGCAACAGCTCACTTTCTAATGAATGGATGAAGAATGACTTCTATGTTGAAATGAATGAATGTGTGTATGAAAAAAAAAGGCTGCAATGAAATAACTGCTGCTTTTAATCATGCAGCTGTTGGGACCGCTTGCAGGGAGCGTTATGTCTCATGCCAACACACAAAAAGGACAGAAGCACACACATAAAGTCACCAGACCACTGGCTCAAACCTCAACAAAAGCAACTGTTTACAATCCGGGCTAATACTATTTGATGGGTTTACAACCTATAATCTGGCGGTCGTGTACGAGCCTGATGTGATCATGTTGTGATCAAGTGTTTGGCATAATTCTCAAACGGACGTTAAGAGAATTGTTGCATCGAGTATAAAGCATAAAAAACCCTTCACACTGAATGTCATTTTGTGCTCCCTTCCAGTTTCTGCGTGTGCTTAGATTTGACACTATGTGTGAACATTTCGACCCATGTCAGGATGTGGATATGAAAGTGCTTGTCACTGTCAGGATTGCCCAATTGTGCTACTTCAGTCCTGAGATTTTTTTTTTTTTTTCACAGGGACACTTATGGATGGATGAATGGGTGGACCATCAGTGAGTGCAGAATCTGTTTTCAACAGGCTTGTAAGTATCACACATGGACACGCAGCTCTCAGTGTAGTGTACTGCAAGCACATGGCGAAGCTAATAGGTTTAACTTGGCAGCGGTCCCGGTGATGTCAGAGTAATCCCCTATTAAAACCCTGATGACATCACTACACCAGTGACTGTGTGAGAGCTGAGGTGTGTGTATGTATGTGTATGTAACATGTGCATAATATTTGTGTAACTGATCGCCGACCACAATGCACTGCAGGTGCCCTCACAGTCACGGCAGATGTATTTCATACTATACAGTTTATCAATTACACCTACATATTTACCCAAACAACGTTAACCCGCAGACACCGAGTGAGTGGATTGTAGGAACGTTTAATAGAGACTCATTAAGCCTAAGTGCATTGATCGGTCACTGACCACAGCTTGAATATCAGAAGCTGTAACTGGTGGAACTGGTGGACCACTTTGACAGACACTGAGACAAATAATAATAATAGAGATTTATTACAACATATTAAAATCCCCAAAAAAGGAAACAAGTGAAAAAGTAACTTGCATAAGGCCCCTTTGTGTTAATGTATTTATATCAAAACTGCCAACGTTCAACACAGATGAATCCATTAGAAACAGATATGTGGAGACATACAGCAAAATAAATGCAAACAACAGCTTTTGTGCATTTGTTGCTATGAAAAGCTTGATGTCATGATCCTTGTTTGTGAAGAGTGATTGTTCCTCTGTTCAGCAATGTGAGCGCTTGTCATACCGGATGGATGAGAAATCTAACAGTTAGGATTGTGCAAGTGGGAGTGTATTTCCTCTAAGGAAGTGTTGTGCAGTTGCATTTATAATACGCCTGAATATGCAAACATACAGAGGAAGTTGGAATATGTAGACTAAACACTGGTGGAAAAAAGACGCGGCAGTTGAGAAAAAAACAAAACAAAACGTGACCTATGCAGGCAGCAACAAGAAAGCTTCAGTTGACATAAATGCAGATATATATTCACTTTTTGCTTTAAACCCACAAAGACCATCTGCAGTAGGAATAACTAAGAGTACACTTTGAATAAAACACTTTCATTTCTGAAGTGACTGAATACTCATGTACTCAATTTAAAATGTGTCTGTAAACTGAGTACATGCACAATTTGATTAAATACTGTGATTTTCTTGCTGAACAACTTTCTTCACAGCTTTGTTGAGAGATGCACTGTCTCTCTCAATAAATGATATTTCTTGACTTTACCAGCATGCACGCACGTGCACACACACACACACACACACACACACACACACACACACACCCCAGGGTGCACCAGGGCCCCAGACATGCGTGTTTGTGTGTGATTACATGAGGGGATTCCCTTTCCAAACCTAAGTCAGTCTAATCTGCTCATCGGTTTCCTCATCAACGCTGCCGTCATCATGGAAGTCCTAACCGCTCAAATCTCAGGGGCAATCCCCCCCTCTGAGATGAACACCGTCATTATCCCACTTTCTTGTAGACGAAGGTAACTCCCTTAGGATTTGTAATGTTGTGTGTGGAATGTCTCTGTTGAGAACAACAAGGAAAACACCTGACTAAGACTCACATGTTCCCTCGTGGATAAGTGCTGAACATGAAATTTCAACAGGGTTACACACACACACACACACACACACACACACACACACACACACACACACACACACACACACGTTAACACAGCACAGAAAGACACAGGGAAAGGGAAAAAGCTGTGATGGACCTCTGTTTTCCTACAAAATCTACTCTCCACATTTTTTCTTTCATTACAAATGCTTGATATTTAGCTGTAGTAGGAGTAAACAACAAATTGTGCTCCTTTGTTCCTGCAGGAAGAGCCTGGGCCTGATAGCATCTGTGGGCTAACGGCAGGTTTTGTTTGGGACAAATAGTGACGTTCATGTCTGCACTCAGACTCACAATGGATGCATAATGATATTTTCACATTTTCATTGTTTTGCCAGTAGACCAGCTGACATTTTGGTTATGAGGAAGAGTAATAGGTCATTTAATTGCTGTTTATAACAATGACTGTGTATGATCATTTATACATTTTATACACACACACACACACACACACACACACAAACTGTAGTGTACACTGTCTCTCAAAAGTAAATAAATTTAATTTGTGCTGATTGAATTGCTTATTTATTTACAATATTATTATAAACTTACATGCTGACCATTCAGAGCGTCTTTGTGAGACTGCACGATGAATGCTAATGCTAACTTGTTAGCATGCTAAGTGATAAAGCTAATTAACAGCAGTCACTTGTGCATGTTAGCATGCAAACTTTTGGTGATTAGTGATTAAACAGGCATCTTCATTACATTTGTAGAAGATTTTTAGTCATGAAGCATCTGACATGCTGGACTCTCCAAAGTCAATGAACAACTTGTCAGCAGCCTGGAATGCACAGAAGAATACTTCATATGTTACCCCACCTATCTTAACCCTCAGCTGTGACCTGTCACAGTGAACCCATCAATTACATCCAGCAGCAGGCCGACCATTGCAGCCAAGATAACAATTTGCCCACAAATTTACCTAGCAAAGACATGTCTGCCACTGCTCCCCAGCCCTGGTGCAACATTTCCATTTTTGATTCATGCAGAGCGCACAACAGCACCCGCAGCATTCCGCTGCCTGATAAATCTGACTGCTGTGCTGTTTTCTTATTGATCTGCCCATCTGCCCATCTGCCCACTGTCCCCAAGATAACCACATGATTGAATGCCCTATGTAGCAGCTGCTGTGTGTACAACACCAGGAGACAATGCTGGCTGGTAAATTGAAACGAAATGGATATTAAAATGAATGTGACGAGCAAACTGCATTGTGTCTTTGTGACGCACGGTGGCTCGTGTGTTTTATATAACTATGATGTCATGTAACTGAACTGTTGAAACATGGCAAAAAAAAAATCACATAATGCACAAAGCTCATGGTTTAAAAGATACAATGAACATGTTGGATAGTCTGTGGCAGCTGAAAGCACAAACTCCCTGTAACATTTCCTCTAGATGTTGCACTCAGTCTCATGCAGTATAAAATAGGGGTGTGACAACAAGTCAATTAGTCTTTGACTGATTTAGTGGTTCACGGATCGCCTTCTGGAAGGTTCTGATGCAACTTGTTAGCTCACATGCCAGTAGCTAGCCTATTACTGTATATAAGACAAGAACATTTTTTTTTCTGCAATTCATAATCTGACTAGTCGTCACAGTAGTCAATGACCAGTTGACAATTAAAACCGTTGTTAGTTGCACCCCTCGTGTAGAAGGCAACCGTGTTACACACGGCAACAGCGAATAAAGTCTACACTTTAAATACGTTGCAGAATGAAGAATGCAAGAGCAGCAATGTGTGAAAGAGAAATTGGATGATGAATCAAGTGGAAGGCTGTGGGGGCTGCCCATCTTGAACACGAAGAACCCAAAGACTGCCAGCAGCAACTGACTCAGTGCGCCGTAGATGTCTTGCAAAATAGGTGTGAAGTCATGTTTTACAATTCAACAGAGCGGCTCCTGTTGTCAAGGAGGAGTTGCAACAGTGAAATTCGTGTGAGCAGAAGCAGTTACCCTCCATGCAAATTAAACTGAGAGCCTCGCACATATCGGCAAGAACAAGTCTGTCACGCTTCAGATGACTTTGTAATCAATTTAACACCATACTGCCTTCAGCCGGAGTAACGGTGGCTGCATCCGCACTGGCAGAGCACATGTATGCAAACGACATAATAATTCAATCTTAACGCCGTAAACATAGAGTAAGAACTTAATTTCTAAGGGGAGCACTCTGCACTACCTAAAGCAGGAACTCTCAAATGCTGTTGTTTTTTATTTTACTGTTACAACTACGCAACTTAACTCTTCCAGATCCTTCGCTCCAACACTGTTTACCATTGCAGCACACACTTAAAAAAAAACAACTCTCATCCAAAACTTTTTGTACTCAAATCCAAAGAAGGTCAAGTAGTAAAAAAGGTTGACAAGCTGGTGAACATAACAGATCATCTGACAAGAAGAGACAAAAACAGAGGAAAGAGCAGAATGAAGGCTGGACTATAATCAAACTAAAATATTAACCACAAATAAATCTGTACAGTCAGTTTTTGGCAAAACAGGTCGGTGGAGTCAAGAGCAAAGACGCCCCAAACTCTAGCCATGGTCTGCTTTCTGAGTGACGTAAACTGCAGCCTGCAGGAGGGGAAGGTGGCTTTGTCCTCCAAGACCGGTACAATCCTGTCCAAACATTTCAGAATAACTGGATCGTATTGTTTGCTTTGTAGACAGCTAAGTGTCTGCTATGTTAATGCAATCTGCTATATTCACACAAATGCCACTAACGTTTAAATCATTTTATTTCTAAATGCTTTTAAATGTTTGGATTTTTCATTTAGAAAGTACTGGCTAACATTCAAAAACTGCTGTCTATACTGTGTATGGTAGACTGTGACAGAGTTCATGAGTCCCACATACAATTATTGAATGACAATCGGGGGGGTGCAGTATAGTAGAGAGCACATTTCCCCTTTCGTAGTATTCATGAAAGGTGTGACTGTGTGGTGCTGCCAGGGTGAACGAGTGGAGAACACACTTCCATCAGCGTCACCCGCACAGGCTGGCAAAGACTGGTGCAGTAAGTGAGCAGTGGCTCCATATTCCCCACACATTCTGTTCCAGTGATGACAGCGAGTGATGATTTTGTCTGCTCAAAGCTGTCAGCACGTCTCAGCTCTCTCCACAAAAACATGGCTCCACCTTTGTCCAAAGAAAGGTGTAGTGGTAGAAAAGACTCCAAGGTCTGGCTGACCCAACGGCACTAGAATCAGTGACAATGTGTAACAAATGAGATAATGCCTCATGTGTTATTTGACAACGTCCGAGGGTGCCTCAAACAAAAGAGAGAAATGAATGAGGCAGCTACAGGATGAAAACTGGTGTCATACTGGTGAAAAAAATCTGAGAAAAATGCAGAAAATTTGCCTTCTGAGACCATTCATTATCCACTGCCCACACCCTCCAACGTTTGAGAGACACAGAGAGAGAGGCAATGCAGCAATGCATTTCCAATCCGTTTGCTAAATATAGCCTCATCTATCCTTTCCTCCTGGTCTCTGAAGCACTGGATTCACTTAATTGGATTACAACACACACTTTTCATTTCCATTCTGGATTGTGCTCAATGATGTTTAGACAATCGTGCATCTCGGTTTATGAATCTTGATGCAGAAGGCAACACCCTGAGATTTTTCTAAACGTACGGGGAAAACAGTGTGGTGATTATGACACATCTTTTCATACGTTAGCAGTTGTGTCCTTGAGTAGTGTATTTATCTTTTGACATTCATATCTCACATGCTCATCTGTGATCAGTTATCTTGTCTTTATTTTCTTTTCTTTCAACCGTAAAAAAGATGGTTTAAAAATCATGTCACTTGAAGGAACAGGTGGAGAGGGCCTTGAATAATTATAACGCTGACTCCCATACTGAGTCGTTTTATGTAAACAAACGGCGGGCAGCGATGCTGGTGGGATGAAATGTCAGCCTTTTGTGAGGCATTGTGGGCTGAGAAGTGAAAGAAAGTCGGTGTCCTGAAACCTTGCACAAGCATACAGAAAGCATAAGCTGTGGGGAGACAAGACGGCGGTCTCCCAGTCCATTTAAATACGAACCTCTTCTTGGCCTGAAATCACCAGGAGGCCTTATTTGAAGAGTGGTGAGACTCTCCTGTTGTAAGACTGAAATATGCACCCTGAAGATTTCCTCCAAGGGCAAATCCCATCTATCATGTCCATGAATGATACCATCGCAAATGTCTGCATGCACTTATCAAGAGTCGGGTAAGGGCTGGAACAATTAACACTACGCTACAGTGTCACATTATATCATACCAATATATAATGGATGTCTTGAGCAGCCATTACATGAGTCTCCTCTTTGGAGGGTTGTTTTAACTTGAGCTGCTGTGACAGCATTTATCGTGATCAACATCGTAAAGAAATGTTATTGTTTCTACATTCCTTAAAAACGCTGCGAGAAAATTGTCAGTAGCTGTTCCCACTAAAGTAGCTGTTCCCACTCCAGCTAGCAGACAATTATCTACACTGCTGAGAACATGAGCGAGATGAATGATGTGATTGTTAATGGCTAATCTAGGCGACTCTGGAGCACCACGATTCCAGCTTCGGCAATTCACACCCAGTGCCACACTTCAAAAATGTTTCCATTAAATGTGTTTCCTAGAGGGACTGAGTGAGCCCATCTTAGGTCTGCTGCAGCTACAGTGATCCGAAGCTTTGTTGTGTGAAGAAGAAAAAAACAACAACCAGGATAGGGCCAGGGAATTTTGACAGTGTCACCATATCTGATGCATCTAATCATCATCATCATCATCATCATCATCATCATTCAGAACTGTGAATTGCATCCTTGTCAGACTTTTCTCAGATTAATAAAGGAGCAACACCAACAAGTCAAACTAGGATGATGCATCATAAAAAGTACTCTGTCTCTCTTGTTGTCTCCACAACATGTTGTGTAGTAAAAGTTAAATCTGCACCAATATTGAGAGCTGAAGAGTTGAAAAGCAGAAAGGTTTGTACTGTCTATAGCGATGTGTCTGTGGATCTGTATGTATTGTTTGAGAGTTGTAATCCGGAGAGCAGCCCTCTACTGTGTATGTCTATATAATATGAGTATGTATGAACATATGTAATATGTGCATATGTAGTAGCACCGTGTGCACTACTTAGATCATCTATTAGCTATCGCAAAACTGAAAACTAATCAAAATAGGATCCCGGCAGCCAACTGAGCAGCCATGAAACCCGAGAGGGCTGTGGTGCTTTGTGGAGACAGAAAAGTAGAAGTGATTTAAGGGACCAACCAGCTTTTACACCGTAGAACAAGGATGTTCTGGGTAAGAACCTGATAGCAAACTGGGCCCTTTCCGTACAGAATGTATGTTTTCCTCATGCCTGTGTGGGTTTCCTCTGGGTACTCTGGTTTGCACACAGAGAAAACAAAAATGTACCGTTTGGCGAATTGCAGAATCTACATGTGTGATTGTGTATGGTTGTCTGTCTCAGTTTGTACGACCAGCCCAAGGTGTATTCCAACTTTTGCTCAGTGTCACCTAATTATTGGCTCCACCCCCGACCAGGATAAGCAAAGAAGTCTGTATGGACAGACAGATTTTATAACATAGACCACAGTGAAGATGTTGAGATCATCTCCTCCTGCCTTTACATGCATCATCCACTCGTCGTAAGTAACAGGAAACCAAGTGATGAATGGTCTGTCGGTCTGTGCTAAACTTTAGAACACACTTGAAACAAAGCACGGACGATACTCTTGAGCACGAGAATCATCCGTGCTTTGTCTGTCACTTGACAGAATAAGGACTACATTTGTCAAGACTGTGAAGAAAAAACTGCTGGTGAAAAACACAGCAGACAAACTGGTTTGATAGATGAGACTCGAACTAACCCTTCCACTTGTCAAATGGGTTTGATAACACCCGTCTGATGAGCGTGAAGGAGTTAGGGCACTGCAAATAACTGCATTGCTTGTATTCCAACAGCTCATTCTCATGACAGCGGTGACGCTCCCAGTTTGGAAAGCAGCTGAGAGACGACTGTTCCCACCAGTCACCCGGCCTTAGTGTGACTGATCAAAACCAGACACCAGAGAAATCCAACACTATGACACTTGTATCTGGTTTGCTGTGACCTCACATCCTGAGCCCCGTCATCCGTGGATCAACCTGAGCAGGACAGGAAATGTTCGGCCCATCTAACAATAACGTTCCCTAAATACGCCTGAGTTGAGCTGGGAAAGAGAAACGTTCCAGTAGGGTAGGTTGGCCTGAGGGAGCTCTTACCATAACCTCAAAAACAACACGCATGGCCACAATATGCACGACAAGTTGCATTTACACATGAACATTCTACTACACTGACACACAAGCTGAACCCATGAAGAGAAATGAAAAAAAAACCCACACAGAAGGTAACAAACGACAAGTACATTACATTAACGCAAACTCCAAAGTTTCTATACTCACCATATCCAGGAGTGCCTTCGAAAAGGAAAGTGGCTTAGGTGCATCATGGACTTGTCGCTGGTTACACCTGGACATTGTCCAGGTTTCATGCTGAGGCTGTGTCAAGTCTAATCCCCCACCTTTCACCTTTTGAACTCTTTTGTAGATGTCTATCTACAGACTACCCAGAGTATCAGCCAGCCCCACAACAACATATCGTGTCCCATACTGCAGTCCACACCCCTGTCAAAACTGGTTTGTTCTCAGGGCATCACTGAAAAATGAGGGGGCTTAAAAAGGAAAAAAAACAAGCCTCAAAATCAAACTATATAGCACCATAAAATCCATTGAGTTCCAGAACACAAACAAAAATCCCAATAAATTAGGTCATAAAAAAACTGAAGTGGAGGCACATTAAAGCCCAGTGTGAAATTTACGCAACAGAGTTTCAGCAGTGCAAGCACACAGGCAGCCAGGCAGGACCGGCTAATCTCTCCGACCACTGCTCTTTTTTCCTTGGAATTCTTCCGGCGAAGGTTTGGAAATTACTGTCCCACATCCACATGATGATCCGGTTCAGGGACTCATTCCTTCGGAAAACATTCCTTTTTCCTGACAGCTAACAGCGCAGGTTGGCGAGGGAGCAGGAGTCACACCAGCGTGACAGAGCATGTTACACACACAGTCACTCACACTTGCTTTCATCCTCTCAGCTTTGTGCCCTTTGTCTCACTTACTTTGCGTCTCACTCTCCGTTGTGCCCTTTCTCCACCTCCTGGGGAGGAAAGTAAGGAAACGGAAAGGGAGGGGGGGAGAAACATTAACCGCCTCTCTCTGTGTCTGTCTCCCTCTCACACTGCTTCTCTCCTCCTCCTCCTTCTCCTCTTCCCTCCTCCCTCGGTGCTCTCGTCAGTGGGATGTCCTGACCCTGTGGAAGAGGTGTGCCTGCTCCTTCAGTATCTAGTCAGCTAAACCTATTGATCCTCTTACAACATGCTGCTTCACTTCATTCAGACAGGAACAGGTCAGCACATGTTCAATGTGCCTAACACACACACACAGACACACACACACACACACACAAAGTGCACAAGTGTACTTATCCACACAGAAAGCCTATTGTACAGGGATATGATTGAGTGTTGACATAACTAATTCCCTCATTTCCTTCCCCAAACCCATCCTTTGCACTACCTCTCTTTTCTTTAGTGCTGTTTGGTCTCTATTATATCCTTCCTTCGTCATAACGACGCAAGCACTGTCAGTTTTTGCCTCTCTAAGCACACCCTCTGTGGGTCTACGGCGTGCATTCAAGTGAACTATGAAATGTCAAATCACGTACGTCTCTGACAAATCAATGTGTACTTTAAAACAAAGCCGTGGGGGGGGGCTTCAGTAGGAATGTTTCTTTTGAGAAACTTGTCATACAGGATGTCATTGCCTTTACTGCACCATAACACATTCCTCTGTTCGTACAAAAGCAACTTTGGGTTCCAGAGCAAAACAACAACCAGGAAGAGTAAGTCCAAGTCCAGTCATGTGTGACGACAATAAGGATGCTCACTGTGCGCGTGTGTGCGCGCGCGCGTGTCATCGCATGTGCATGCAGCCGTCATGTTTGCATGTATGACTGAATGTGCGTGCACGTATCATTTCAGGCATTTGTGTGGGTGTCGTGTTGGCGAGAACGTTAGGAGTCGAGGTTAGGGTGAGCACTCTAAGGTTGTGCGTGCATGTTGCATTAAAAGTCACAGCTGTGGCTAAGCTCCAGTTGCTGCGGTCTGAAAAACAGGATCCAGCACTGCCTCTTACACACATCCTGCCCGACACACACGTCAGCAGCCTCTCAAATCCTGCCAAAAGTCAAACCACCTCACAGTCTCTGTACGCCTGCACCTTCAGCAACAACAGGCGCTCTTGAACAGGGTGGAGGAGCCCTGAATGTTAAGGAATCTGCCTGCAGGGAAATGAGGAAAGAAATTAAGCTCTCCTGGGGCATGTGGGTACGGGCTCGTGTGTAAAGAGGGCTGGCAGTTATAACAGCAACAGGGAGTGCACTTCCATTTAAGGTCAAAGAACAAAGCAGCTAGAAATCACGGTAGCACCTGTAATTCATTGTGGGCGCAAGGAGAGATAAACAACCCTCCATCTCACTTGCGGATTTACTCCTGAACAACTCATGCTGTTTTAGAGGTTAATGTACAAATGGAAACTGGGGCCATTACACTAATAATACAATATATGCTGCATGTCCCTGTGTGTGTGTGTGTGTATCTGCAGTATTGCATAATCTTAGCCACTGCTTTGGGGGCTGCTTGCCCCTGCTCCACTCGACACTGGTGAGCTGTCACGACTCATCCTGCAACCTGACAGAACGAGGGAGAACTGAGCAGAGAGAGAGAGACAAAGCAAAAGACACAAAGAGTTGAAGCTTTAGGGGGAGGGGGCAGAAAAAGAGACACCCAAATGGTGTGAGCATGTCTGGTAGAGGCCGGGATGTGCATGTGATGACGTTTTTCTCATCATTTTTTTTTTTCAACCATAAGAAAAAGAGATAGATGGGATGAAAGTGCAGCTGTGACAGGACAAGGTAAGATTGATGAAGATGAAACTAAAGATGAAATGCAGCTGTGTTGCAGCAACACACAAAGCTGACACAAAAACATATTACGGCCATAAAATGCTGGTAGAATATCAACCCATCATCATCTGTGACGTCTGCTTGGAAGAAGAACAATATATTCATCCGAAAAGATATCACATTTTAATCAGCAGGTGCGTTTTCTGACATCTCACTGGGCATCGGAAGACCCACGTTACACTAAAGGTAAAAGTCCCATTGATTGTCACACACCTGAGAGTGAATCCATCCCCTGGGGGAGCAGTAAGCAGCAGCGGTGCCGCGCTCAGGAGTCATTGGTGATCTAACCCTCCCAGTCCCACCCTTTAGTGCTGAGTCCCAAGCAGTGAGGCAATGGGCCCCTTTTTCATCTTTTATCGTCAGATCGATAGTCCAGAGAACATGGTTTCTTCCACATAAAGCTGGTCCTTCAAAATGTCCCAATGGATGTAAAGCTACGTTACCGAGAGTTTCTCTTTTTTCCCACATAAAAAAAGGTTAACACTAATGACTGATTAACTGTTGAGGTAAGGAGAGAATGGAATATAGGCTCAGGACTGCAAAATTTACATTCTGATGATTCCCTTTAACAAAAGCCGGGCCTCTGATTTTTACACAGTTAGTTGTTTCCGAGTTCAAATGAAGAATTGACATGGACAGTGAAGCAGCGATTAAGGACTGGATGTTTGATCAAAATACAAAGGCAAATCTCTAAAGAGAGTGAGAAAAAAAAAACCTTGGGCCCTCATGCACACTGTGTTGCTTTGCAGGTGGCCAGCTGCCCATCACGCTGTGTTGCTATGAAGAAGCCTTGGGCTCGTCCTCGTCCTCCTCTTTGCCATTCACAGATGGTTATGCAGTGGCATTTCAGTAAAAGGTTAACTCATTCCCCTTTGAATCAGATATTTGTAATCAGATCCCCCCCATCTACTGGGGGACATCGAGGCTTCAAGGGCCATTTGCAAAACGTTAAATGCTCGAAAAATGTCTCACTTGTTAAAGGTTTTAATCGACTGTTTGATTCTAAGGCAGAACAAAAGAAAGGGATGAAAACAAAGGCAGAAAAATGAAGCGGCTTCTGTCAGCAGGGAGAGATACTGATAAAGTCAAATGTGTGTGAAACTTTACTACCTGAGTGCGAGTGCAGTATCCTACCAACTGCAATACAGAATCACAAAATACTACAAATAACTCAATTTTTAAAAATTCAAAGAAAAAATATATAAAAATGCAGCCGATATTAAAAATAGGATTATGTTCGTTAATAGACAAACCTGACTCGACTCCAACTTAAACCTTATGTTTACTGGTTTGTAATTTCCCTTGCGTGCAGTGGATCATTGATTGTTACTACAGGATGACACCTATGTAATTGGATAATAAATTTTGTCTTCACTGCCAGCTGATACATTTGCTGTGTTTTCACCAGTGAGCTTTGGAGATTTATTCCCAGCGTATGCTGTTAAAAGTGAGATCTCCTCTCCTGTGCAAGCTCCCTGTTGCAGCGTTTCAGTCTTCACAGTTTGCCTGGTTTGCTCCCACTCCTTCCGTCCATCCGTATTGATCACACCCAATACTCTCTGCATCTCCAGTCCCAGCCGTGGTGTTTGCTTTGTTGCTCAACCCCTCCAAAAATAGTCTTTTCCTGCATTGCACCAATGTTGTGTCACTGGTGCAGCCAAGGAGCTCAGCTGGCTCCCTGCTACACTGGCCGAGTACGGCTGAGCCTTATTCACCGCACTGGATGGCGTGGACCTGGATGTGATTCGTGTTTCCACTGAGGGTTGGTATGACCCATTGACGACCTCCTGTGAATTGCTAGTTACTGTAGGCTGAGGGGGAAACACAGTTCTTGTTCAACAGTGAATGAATGCACAGGTTACGGTCTCTCATCTGTCACCACCAATGAGAGAACACCATCCTTAGTAAATAGTTACCGGTAATCAATAATTAAGACTATGACTGGGAAAAATAATCAGTTCAGCTTGATTCTTAATATAATGATTAATGCATCATTGAAGAATATGTAATTATCTGTCTGTGTCTTCAAACACAGACAATGTTTGTTTGTCTGCAGAGAGATTTCTCCAGTTTTATTGATAACCAAAGTGCAAATCAGGACAAGGGAAACTTTCTGAGAAATATTTTTAAATGAAAAAAGAGGGCTCCACTCTGCGTTTTTTTGCAGCATCCTCTATGGCAAGACAACAGTATTTAATTCGTGGGAATACTAAGAGAACATATGAACAATAATTCAAAATATACACATCATACAATGTTATCCGAAAATATATGCAAAGACATTTAGGAACCTACAGAACAACCGCGGATCGGGGCTCTCGAAACAGACAGAGGAGAGGAGGAGAAAGGAAAAAGGTAAACCCACACCCTGCCATCGTGTTTTAATCATTTAGCAATACAATGCCACAAAATAGCCCTTGCTCCCTTTTGCCCTCATTCCTAATGTTGAGTCAAACATGTCATTTCATCTTAGTGATGCCAATGGTATTAATAGTTATAGTTGTAATTATGAACGTTGTTGGATTTTGGAGAATTCAGGTTTTTCAATCAATCTGAAAACACTCTGAACAACACATCTGAATAACTGATGAAAATTACCATTGTGGAAATGCACTGTTGAGTTTGTTTTTTCCTTGTGTTTTTCTCGCTGTCCTCAATTCCATTAAAGAGTATGAATTATGCAGAAGGAACAGCATGTAGCAAAGCATTGTGGGGGACTTGTGTGGCATATAACTGTTAACGTAATTACAGGTTGAGAGAAGGCTTGTAGGCTGTAAAATTATCTTACCCTGGAAATGGCTCAGTCTATTACTTTCTGTCTGCAAACTTTGAAGGTAAACCACCACAATAAACAGCACACGCCCCAGCAAATACTTAGGAGTAGGCTTATATTTTAGTTTACATGCACAGTGATAAACCTGAAAAATCTATATATACTTGTATATATGAAATGTCAAAGGAGGTGATTCAAGAACTTCTTAAAGTAATCTTTGTCATTAAGTTTTTGCTCAACAATAAAGTCCTTTCTCCACACTAGGATATTTGCCTTCAAATGCCAGATATTTGCTTACATGCACATGTTCAGCCCTAAGACCTTTTCTACAGACCACACAGTCACCTCCAGGTGGACTGCTCATGATGTCTGCCATCATTCTCATGTAAATAGTGAGTTCCTTAGAGAGCAACACAACAAAGAATCTATCGTGTTCCTGCGGTCAGGAAAGTCGTTCACAAAGATAATTGGTCATCCACCGACTCACACCTGCTCTCACTGTGAGGAGGACAGATGCTCAGCAAGTCCAAGTAGCAGAGAGACGAACAGCTATTTCACCAAGCCTGGAGTGACGTCTGCTTCTCAATCCAACGTGAATCTTGAAAACAGCGCCTCACCGTTGCAAATATAAAAAAAAAACGTTCATTCATGTCTCTGTAAGTGGTAGTTGCTGCCTGCTGTGCACCTGAATTCCCCTACAAAATGTCAAAGAACAACTCGTATCAACTTCTCTATCTCCAGCTGCTTCTCCACTGGTATGAGAGGGCCAATATGTGCGCACAGATTCACAGACACAGAAAATACAAATACAAATTCAGGGACAAAACAGACGAAAAACCACAGAGGACAAAGGAAAGACAAAAACAAAAATGAAAGAAACAACGGGAATACCGATTGAACCCATTGCTGCATTTATGGCGACGTTCAAGTCCTGCATCAGCACAAAAGATGCTGCTGAACCCACCCAAATACAACTGTGGGACTCCAAAACTGCTTGCACGTACATATGTTAAAGGAGGAAAAAAAGAAAGGGTGATGAAGACAGGCAGAGTGAGGAGAGAAAGGGCAACAGCATGAGAACAGCATAGTTACGTAACAGATAGAAGCAGCATGGGAGCTACCAATGGGGAGCTCCCGGGCTCCTGCTCGTCGCAGAATGACGCATTACTCTGTCTCACGTCTCACACACACAAAGACACACGCACACACACACACACACACACACACACACACACAGACACACACACACCTATACATTTATCATAGAGTGGATCCCAGCAGCGGCATCAGTGACGATCTATTTATAGCAACACAGTCTCTCAGCAGAGGAGCAGGAGAAGTGCAGCCTGTACAATCATTTCAAACTATGAACTATTTAAAGACTACAAGCTGAGGAACCACTGCTGTAGCTCAGAAAAATTTAAACAATAAATAATGATGCATTTCTGTCACCCATCCTTTGGTATGGATGTTTGAAGTGGAATTTTAGCCATTTAATATCCCTCTGCATCACATTTTAGTGAATCAAAAGATTATACTTGACACATAACTTTAAAGATTCAATGAATAAAGATGTTTCTCTCCAGTTGAATGTTTCATAATTGTAGGAAATACATTTTTTTTTTCATGTGTATGCTGCATCGATTCTACGCCGATACAAACACAAACACAAACAACTTGTATTTGTAGCAGTCAGTCTTTTTCGGTGGCTCACTGCTGAGCTGAGGCGCGATCGATTGATGAGCTATGAAAACCTGCAACCTGCATTCCTCCCATCTGGGAATGTCGAAGCGCGATGCTATCGAGCGTTATGCTCTAAACACAGGAAATCAATATCCTGCAAGTTAATGAGCTAGACGCTGTCACATCAGCATCTGATTAGATAAACAGATTAGCAGCAAAACACCACCAGGAGGTGAAAGCAGAGCGGAGCCACGCGGCTCAGGCCGGACCCAGGTTACAAAGGGACCTTACAATCAGTCATTCTGCCTCTGATATGACGTGACATGAATCAAATCTTAGAGTCATTCACCTGCAGATGCAGTAATGTGAATACATATTTCAACCACAGATTACCTTATTACAGACATCCCATGTTCGGACACAATCTCAGCTGTTTTGGTACTTACCTAGAAAGAGAAAACAGATGGAGGGAAACAGGGAGGGGGTGGGGAAAGAGAAAAGGATGAGTTATCAGGATAACCTAGTGACTGTAGAGAGTCACCAGTCATTAGTGCTTAAACAGACATTGTGCATGTATTCCTCCAGAAACACACACACACACACACACACACACACACACACGTAATGAGAATGGCTTGGAGTGTGTATCAACTCACTGCAGAGGGGAGAAAACTGCTATGTCTATACTGATGTGCACCAATCGATCTGAGTCAAACCTCCATTATCCCACTCTCCTCTCCTCCGTGTACACACCCTTCACATGCACAGGTTGCTCAGTTGCTCTCTTCACTAAAATGCCTGCACAGGAACACAGGCAGGGACTTTCCTACATGTGCTATGGGAATGTAGTCTGATACAACCATTTGGGGTAAAAGTATTAGAACATCTAGGGAAGGTTCTGGAATTAGAGATCCCAGTCTCTCTAACATTATGCTTACTGGGCGACTAATCACAAATAACTGGAATAGGAATATAGGAAATAGGAACAACTGGATATGAAATGAGGAGATTGTATAGCTGTGACGGATTTTTGTGTGTGAATTAGTCTGTATTGGCATGTACATGTACTGTAGGTACCATACACCAGGGACCCACTGTAACCCCACCCAACGGAACTGTCTCTAAGTGTGAAAAAAAAAAATACATTTTGAAAACAACAACAACAACAACAACCATTACGTTCATTACCTTTGTCTGATAGACAGACAGTGTTCCAGAGGAGGACATTTCTGTTGTGATCCATCTGATGATGTCGTTTAACAGAGGTAGGCGACATGAGGACACACACTATATAGAGGAGTTTAACAACTGACTTACTCACTGTCCACATGTATTTGTTGGTGTGTCAGCGAACAACACACCTGACTGAAGTGTCACTGGTAGCACGCTCCATATGATGGGCTTTTCATGAGACAGCAAGAGGGTACTCCAGCTTTGTTCATGCAATCAAACGAAGTGTTCCCATTATGTGCTTATGTGATGTGCTTATCACTAGTTTACGTAAATTATTTTCAATTATACATTTCTTTTTATTTGTCAACACAACTACAACATAAATTAATATTTTAACGTGATGAAACGTGCAGCGGTTACAACGTAACTCTTCTGCTCTTCTGATTACAAAAGTTGACAACACATTCTGATGAAAATGTGAAAGGAATCAATGGAAAAGACAGACATTAAGCTGTGACACCCACGTGATGATAAGCAGCTTGTAAATACTGCAGCATGAAGCCAGAGCAACATTTGGCAGCTAATTGTGCTCCAAACTACTCAGAAACTCCTACATATGTGTCACTTTGCATCAGGTAACAGGGTAGTTTGTGTTTATGTCCGCATGTTAGCGCCAGCAAATTATTCCAAAGCTAGACACAGTTGGCACGGCAACGTTGTTCCTAAGCGTTTGAGTCCACTCTGTCTGTCAGTGAATGTGTTTGAGGACGCTGGTAGAGATGCCACGTCTGTCCACAAATCAGTGGTGACGTTTATAGAGAGCTGACTGATTTTATGTGGACAAATGAAATCAGCTTTAAAGCCATTAGGGGTTCACATGCTCTCAGAACAATTCCTCAGTGTGGCGAGACAAAGCTACACATATCGCTGTGGAAGCAGAATTTAAGCAGAGGGAAGATAATAACAGAGGGAAATTGTCATGGTGAGTCGAAAAAAGGAGGGAAAAGTACAAACTCAACTATGTGCAGACGTTGGAATGACTGCACACTGCAGATGTTATGAGGTTCCCAGACACTCTAAAGCCCATATGTGACCTCTCCATACACTTCATGACTCACGGAGCTGGACATCACCGTTCTGGTTGTGTTTTGGTGCCAAAGACTCGGCTGCAAGCTGCAGTGACTAAAACCCATTTGGCTCCAGGAGTCTAAGTGTAGGGGTAAAGGACAACTCTCTCCAGTTGGATTATTCTAATGAGGCCTGTTCCCGTGGTAACTAGATACTTGGCTGCTGATTTACGGCATCCAATAGTCATCACCTCCAAAGTGTGTGGCCCTATGGTGGAGGACGACAGCTTGTGATGGGGAACAGCTGTGTTAAACAGGTGTGTGCTTCTCAT
Source organism: Aeoliscus strigatus (assembly GCA_901007665.1). Taxonomy (NCBI): domain Eukaryota; kingdom Metazoa; phylum Chordata; class Actinopteri; order Syngnathiformes; family Centriscidae; genus Aeoliscus; species Aeoliscus strigatus. The sequence goes on along the minus strand of CAAKHB010002854.1, from coordinate 24,056 downwards.
TACGACCACAGCGAGATAATGACAGCTTTTAATCACGGGCCTGGAATATGTGTGTGTGTGTGTGTGTGTGTGTTTGCTGTTGGAATGACAGTATGAATCAAGATATAGAGATATGGATGTTTATATGCATGGGATTATGAGCTTGTGTTTGTATGTTTGTGAGGACAGATTGTGTAAAAAATGTGTCAACATGTGTAAAATATCCATTGTCATATCCCAGTTCACCACAAACTGACACAATTTTTGTTTTCAGGGATGGGTAAGCTCTTATCTCGTCTTTCAATTGCTGTTCTATGGGGCATCACAAGAAGAAATGGAAAAGTGGAAAATAAGATGACATAAAGAAAAACATTTCATTTTCCATAAATGAAAGTCTGGGGCCTCACCTCTAAGCAGAACTAGCTTAAGTACTTAAGCTCCACAACAATGATACAGAGCCGAAGCTCAGCCTAATCACTGCAGATTATTCCCCACAACTCCATCTACAATTGGGAATGCACCCATCGCTGTTTTCCCACCATTGACAGAAACTGCTGCAGCCTCCAACCTCTCCCATCATACCACAGCCTTGTTCACATGCACATGTAGCAGATGCACAGACACAAAAAAGAGAACACACACCCACATCTGGAATCTCCCACATGACCAAAACTGTACATGTGACACAACTCAGACGTGTCATTCAGCGATCGACTCGCAGCTCACGACTTGTGGTAATAACAAATAAAACTTGAATTACTGTTCATCACAAGTTGTGTGTCGATCTCTTGGTTGAACCTAAACATCGATTATGTGTGTAATTATAGAGCGTAGTCAGCAAATGGACTTAGAAGAACATGTAGATTTATGTCATCACCACAAGATACTACTGCTCTCTTTACCACGGTAGAGACCAAATTCCTTTTTTTGAAAGTGAAAAGGCAAAAAGGAATCATCTATTATCCACATGACATTCAACACTGGTACCACAGAGGCTCTATTACAATATTCTCAAACGGTGAAGTACACAGAATGCTAACAATTGCTTTATCGCCTTCTTTTTCAGCAGAGAGCGATGCACAAAACATTCAGCTCCGCCGGTTGAACAAGCGGTACCGCTGCCAGCGACTGCTGCGTATTCAGTCACTGTGCCTTTGACACAACAAACATATGTTGTGTCTTTAGAAGCCTCCGATCCATTCACTTAGCAATGCTTTCTTTCCGATGCTAAAGCGTATCATTGAATTAAGAGTGGGAATCGCCACAAAGCCCATGACACAATATCATAACAACATTCGTGTTTTGATATAATATTTTTACATTGTGATAATATATGGCGATATATATATATATATTTTCATTATATAACCAAAATGAACTAAATTTCAATCAAATGTGCTCATACATGACACAGTCCTAAATGTCCACATAGTACGGAAACATATTGCATTCACTGCACAAATTAAAGAAAAAATGTTTTATTAAATAATTTTGTTCTGTTTTTCATGGATCTTTTTTTCTGTTTTTCTGGGTAATTTTTTTCTAAGTTAAGAGTAACATCATTTCTTTCTTGAGAGCTTGATATATTGGAAGCAAACATGACCTGCTTGTTTAGTTTTAATATTAAATTACTTTGTTTTGAAACACTGGGAGATACTCCTGTCTTTAGATAGATAGATACTTTATTTAATCTCACAAGAGAAATTCACAAGTCACATCGATGATATCACCATTAGTTTGTCGACTTTATGCAGGACTTTTCAAGACTTTGCGTTTGTTCAGAATAAAAGCCTCCTGAGATGGACGTTGCAGAATCATCTCCAGGAACATTTGGACACATATGTCAAGCTACCGTGGATACAAGATGAAGATGATGCATCTGAAATGCATTCGTGGTGACATAACGATCAGCAGACTGATGAAAATATTGATCCACGGAGAGTGCAGCTGAGGCACCGGAACAAAAAAAAATTAGCACGAAAAAGAGAAAAATAATTCCTATGAAAAAGAGAAAAAAATACTATGACGAATAGAAAAATAAAAAAATACTCTGAAAAAGTGAAAAAATACTCAGTAAAACTGATGTTTTATTTCTCAAGTGAGATAGATAAATAGAAAGATATTGTTCTCCCGAGTGACCGGGATACACTTTAGTAATATAGCACCTAACGAAACCAATTATACTTTTTAAAGTTATATTTCTGTATCTGTATTAATATAATATTGCATTACATGAGTTATAAATGGATACAGGATACACAGAGTGGAGGAGAGGCAGGAGAAATGCTGTCGTTGACCTGTAAAGAAAACAAATGTGTGGTGGCCACACAGACTATTCCAAAATAATAATAATAAATAAAATAATAATAATTTTCTTGTAATAAAATAATTTACATTTAAAATCAATGACTTACACCCTTACTATCGTGTGTATAGTATATTGTCTGCTGTGTTGCTCATAACTAACTGAGCTCAATTGGTTAAATACTCCAATACCTGATGTCTACCGCCCAGTATAAATTTGTTCATGACTAGATTATTGGACATAACAAAATATTGTGTTATTTTATCTCTCATTTGTAAACCATCTCTGCTTACCCCCCGTCAACAGCAAGTGACAGAAATGAGATAAATACATTCAATGTGATTGATGGCCCATAAAATCCCAGGGTTGTGTCTCAGATTGAATCTCTCCAAGGACACAAAAGCAGGTATCAGCATCATCAGCATCAGATTACCCTCACTGCTCGTTCCAGCATTTTCCATCAACATTAATAATGTAGGCCCGCACTGCTCATGTGGTGTTGGTCTGTGAATGAATTATGAATTAGTTCCCTTGAAAATTTGAGTCATGTATAATGATATTTAAATTTAACATTTTTAATGGTCTCTGTATCACTTTCATGTATCACATTTCAAGGCTTAATGGAAAATCGCAGCTCTTACAGAGCAACTGCTCCACTTGCATCACGTTACATAGCTCAAGGTAGAGTAGTGCTTGCTGTGTGGTACCCAATAACACTGGTCAGCAACTAAGAAAATGGTCTATGCAGTGCAACCTGCTGATGTATGCTGAAAATCAACCACCTGATTTATGGGGATTCTTACATCAATTGCTGCCTCAGCCCTTATGAGAGAGATGCGGTTAGTTCATGTCTCTACTTCTAAAGGAGTTTTTAGCACTTTTGAATGTCAGTATTTCTGACACTCCTGTCCTGTGAGATACGAGAACAAACCTGATCGATGCTGCGTTCTGCTCTGACAGGTTTCTAATACAACGTCTGGCAGCGAACACATCATACAGCAGCTTAAAACACGTTAAAAGGCAAATGAGACTTCAGTGAGTGTTCGCTGTGGGGTCCATCCCAATCACAGAGCAACTTCAGACAGATGTGAAAATGATGATAAGATCTCACAGAGAGGAAGACCCAGTGAGCCAGACATGTCAGACTTAAGACATGAATATTTTGATTTGATAACCTGTGGATATAGTGTATGTAGATATATTTATTGCTGCATATTTTATTTTACTCAGTTTAGATGTTTTAACAGCTTTAATATCTTAAACACTATCTGTACAGTTTCTTTACAGTTATCTAATTGTTGTAGCTATTTGTTGTTAGTTTATTTGTACTTTTTATTTTGTTCATTTGTTTCTCACTGCTCTATATTCACTTTTCTTTTTTGGCTGGAGCTGACAAATAAAACACTTCTGATTCTGACGCGAGACGACATGGTGGGGAATTGGTGAGCACTGGAAGGTCTGCTGTGGGGTCTGCTTCGAATTCACCACAGAGCTTTCTTACCCGATTAACTGATTGATCAATAGTTGCAGCTCTAATCATGAGCACTTGGAGTTTAGGATTCAAACTAGGAACCGAATACTGGACGACCCGCTCGACCTCCTGAGCCCCAGCCACAGGTCCTGGCCCTGGAACCGCTTTACAGTTTGGAGCCGGCTGAGCAAGTTAGCTTACCAGATGTTGTTGTGACCAGCTACACCCAGCTCACCCGCAGGGAGCTAAAGATGTTCTCAGCCTACATGAAATACATAATTACTCTAGTGTGGTCTGGGTCCATCCCATGGTCTCCTCCCAGTCGGTCTTACCCAGACTAAATCTACTAACAGGAGGCATCAACTAAATAGTAATAGATGCCTGCTGCTCTTCAACCGGTTTCTTTTTTTTTTGCAAAGGTGGCTGATTTTTTTTTCTTTTTTTTTTTTTTTTCTTCCTTGTTTTTCTCTTTAAGTGAGACTTGTGATTTTGTCATTCTTAAGTCCGGTGGGGGCTGAAACGATTCACAGGCAAGAGCTGTGCTGTTGGGTCTTCATCACGCCTGCAAAACTGCTGATGTGACACCAGTCCACATACCATCAGATACCAAGAACAGAACTCTCAGGGTGTGGAGATCTCAGGCATCATGTTCATTGACACACGTCACATGTTTATTGCCAAGGATGTTCTGCACATACCCTCTTAATATAATACATCTCTCTGTGAAATGAAAAGAAAATCAAGTGTCTTAAGGCAGAGAATGGCTCACCTCTGGAAAAAAACACGCCCAAAAAACAGATTTACATTCTCTGGATGAAAGTCGAATGCTTCATCCAGCGGAAACAACCTAAGTCGGAACAAAGAAGTCAATGCAGGCTCTGACCACTGATGGACAAGACACCAATCCCATTTTCATTTCTCTCCTCCCTCTCCCTTTTTTCCTTCCCTCCTCGCTTCACCTCCTCCTCTCTGGCTCTTGAGATACGCTTTCTGTCGAATACCAATTTTAAAAGAAGATTAAGCAGTTCTGGCTCTCAAATCAATTTTACCCCCCACTGCAACATGAAGACAAGCACACAGTACATGACCACACAAGTACCCACACACACACACACACACACACAAACTCACACGTCTCACACAGCAGAGAAGACAAGCAGCTCCCTAATCAAACACACACCAGAAGTAATTAAGAGGAGCTGTGGTATTATGGGCCTTATTTCCTTCGTCAAATATCAGGGAACATTCAATTCTAAATTTAGCTTATCTCCAGACAGTTTATTTGTGTTACAACACAGAAAGGTTGGAGTCTTAGCGTCTACAGTTTTGCAAACCAGGGTGGTGTTTGTCCAGGATCAGAAATGTGTCCCTCTGGTTGACCTTTTTGGATAGATTGATGTGTGCACATCGTAGAATCTTACCAAAAGATTACAGAGAAAAAAAAAATCCAAAAATGCAGACATGGAAAAGGAAAAAAATATGCTTATACTCTGCAGAGAGTCTGAATTCACACTGATGTTGCGGTCTAAGCACCCGGGATACGATACCTCTGGAAAACAACTGAGCCCCATGCTAAGAATACAAAAGGAACACAGCGATTCAGAAAGGTCATCTCTCTGCAAGCGATGGAAAGGGGAGGGAGTTTCAACACTGAGCCGTCCAACGTGCTCGCGCACATTACAGTCGCTTAACGTCGTTGCCACGGAGGGTTCATATCCAGGTTAGCAGCCTGTTTTCACAGACACCGATGGGCGTGTGCTCGAGAGGCCAGTTGGAGGCACCTTTTCTTGGAAATCAATCAGAAGTCCAGACGTGACAAAGTATTCTGACGGCTGAAGAAAACAGTTCGTGTGTTTCCAGTCAAAACCATGTAAGCACCAGCGAGAGCATCGACATTATGCAAGGTGCCAATATGGGGATAAAACACGACAAATAATTCATATTTACACTGCTGCATGTGTTTTGTGCCAGGGTAGGTCATTCAGAGTGCATGATGTGTGAATCCCACCTCCTTACCTCTCCCTCAGCATGGCCAATACTCAACAGAGCACGTTGAGGACAAGAGGCTCCTTCTTAGAATAACAAAAACTGTGGTAGTGCAAATTCTGCTGACGGAAATAGACCTCTTTGTGCTCCGTTACGCAATCCATGTAGAAGTCCACCATTGTGCTCTTCTGTGGTGCATTTTTGGAGATCTTGAGGTCACTGGCGCCGTCTTCTTGCTGTATTTAAGTATACCGAATAGTGATGCAACAACTGTATTTCAGAAAACTCTCCAAAATCTCCAAACGTCCGGCCCTGCTAATGTTTGTGATCTATGAGAGTATCAGTGCGACCGGTGAAGACACCACAGATGGTTTAACATATAGTCAAACAGTTTCCTCTGCTGACGCAACTACCGTTTTATCCAATGCCAAAATTAATCTTGCTGGAAAGTGCTGACAGTCCTTTTTTTTGTCCAATATTTGCAGAACCATTAACAATAAAGATGATATTCAGGGCCTCCCACGTCAGAGAAAAAAAACTTAAAGTGACAGCTCAACCACAGCCTATTGCAAGTGTACAATTTAACTTCTGCATTTTTTTTCCTCCACTGTTTGCCAACACCAAGAATCTGGAAAGCAAAAGCAAACCGTCATCAAGCCAAAAATGGAGCCTACTCTGTGGTTCCAATACAACATCTCACATACTGTATATCCCAGTCTGATTACCTTTGCATTGCAATGCAACACATTTCATTGCTGTTGGAGTCTGAAACTAATCATAGATCTTTGCAGACTCAGCTTCAGTGGTTCAGAGCGTGTCGATTTCTGTGTGTGTCCGTGTTTTTTCATGCTGTGGGTGAAGTGTGATGTAACTGTTTTCCCGTATGTTTCCTGTTTCCTTGTTTACACTATGTGTGGGCATTACTGCAGCGCAAGACGCCAGGCTGCTGAGTCTTTGGGACTGGAGAGCAGACACTGGAAAAACTCACCAGGTAACAAGACATCAACAAGCAACCGTTTTTGTTCGGGTTTTTCTCAGTTTTTCAGATGAAGAAATATAAAAGTATTTTAACTCGGTCATTTATTTATAAACAAAATCCCGGCTGAAGCAAAGAGCCCATTGTGTAGGAGAACAATGAAATCAATTTTGATTCTTGCCAAGAGCCATAAAGACTTTGGGAAGGATTGCAGGTTTGGGTCTAAACCATGATAAACAGTCTGACTTGAAGAAGTTAATATTCTCTCTGACACTCTATTTCTATATTTTATTTCTAAAAAAAAAAAAAAGCTCCAGCAACCACGACCTCTAAGAAGAGGATGAATGTATGAATAACAATAACAGCAGCAGTAAAGATGTATTCTAATCGATTGTACTTGTGTTTAAGTTAATTCTTAAATTATGAACATTTCTACTTTACATTATTACACATGAGATCAACCATGACACCGCTGATAATCATGTTGTTAATTTTCACAGTGTCTTAATAAGGTTTGTGCTACAAGCACTCAGTTTCAAAGGGAATCATATGACAGTACATGGTTTTATATACACACACACACACACACACATATTTACCTGAACAGATTTGTACATGGACACAATATAGTCATGCAGTAAAACGTAAAAGTCATGTACTGTCTTGGCTCACTCAACTGCACCCATCTGAACAAGACTCAAACATGACGAACCCTCTGTCTAGATATCAGGACCAGGAGATTATTTTCTTTGATGATCTGAACTCTCTGCAGTTTGCTTCAGGTTACAATTATTTGAAGAAGAGCATGTCCAACAGAGATCCAGAAACGATCAATCAGACATGGCACATGTGTAGAGTTTATCTGCTTCCATCCCACACACCGTGTGAAGAGTTTGTCATAACATCCATCCCATCATCTTCCCATCACCCTGATCTATGAGACACGAGGTGCACACCAGGGACCTCATACTCAGCCAGCCTGCACGCCTTTGCCTTTGATAGGTAATCAGGATCTGCACTGACAAAAGCAAGAATACGCTCAAAAGGGAGCCGAACGCTCACACACACATGCATACACACCTATGTGTATGTACATAATGCGCTCACACAAAGACAGATGAATCTGACGGATGTATTTGCACTGTGTATATTTGCACACACATAGAAATGCGAGCACATAAAAGATGAAAAAACACCGTCATAAAGAGCAGGATATTGGAAGCAGCTGTGCAAAAATGATCAAGGGATGACATCAATAAGAGGATGGCTCTCCGAGGCAGCTGCATCTTAATTGGACATGCAACTCATTAGAAGGGCAGGAGGTGGACTCTGTCTCTCGGTGCTACGGCCACATTCACAGCGTATTGACGAATCAGGCTGAGTCATAATCACAGAAAAGAATTGTGATCAGCTTTGATCTGAAGCAGCAATCCGATCCGGTTAAAAGTCACAGTAACAAATCTGTTGCAGAGGATGACCGACGGCATGATGCATATTCACAGCTGTAAAAAGTGAAGTGCACTGAAACCTGAGGGATGAAATCGTAAATCTGTTACCCAATCAGATGGTTAATTAACAGAGCCAAACACACCGCACTGCTCTCAATCACAGATCTTCAGTATCCGACTGAACCATCAGATGCAAAAATGAACACAGGAGTGAATGAGTGAAAGAATGTGGAGAAAATGCAAGATTCTGAACATTTCCTTGACATTTCTACTGTCACCGGGAAATCATTTATTATCCACTGGGTTCATTACCATACACCTTTTACAATAAAACCTCTGTGCGTTTCTTTGCTTAATCATTTATATGTGCCAGCAACTGATGGACCTGTGGCCTGCAGGCTTCCCAGATTTTACTAAAGCGACACATTTTTCCAACCAGCCCTGCCAGTGTTAGCCATCACCACATTTTGCATGGCTGGGCTACATTTGTGCAAGCAGAGCAGAAATGTTTTTTTCCGTGACTATTTAGAGGGTTCGTGGATGTGCTTATGAGGCTGACAGAACGCACGGAGGAGGAGGAGCCGAGCGAGTCCATGCGCCACACCCAGCACGGCAAAAATAAAGACTTCCAAATCCCTTTAAATCAATATCATCAGGGGTTAATGTTGATGCTGGGGCGAGGCACCATAAATACTGAAATCACTGGAAGAACTGGAGGAAAATGGCAAGTTAAAAGACCTAATTGAAGCAATATGCTGGAACGCTGTGCCAGGTGAACGTCCCGTCAGACAGCAACTGCCACAGATGGATGATGTCTGTTTTATGAGAGACCCATTAATGAAGCAACAATGTGCATATTATTGCCTGACATGCATCATAAAACAGCAGAAATTGCCACCCACAGTCAGCAAGTGTCTCTCAGCTTTTTCACTGACATAATCAGATATGCACAAAAGACTCCATGACGATTACAAGACACTCGTGGCCATTAAAAAGGTCCACTCGTGTCGCCACTTATCGTGACTCTCCATCCTCCAGCTGTTCTGCGGCAGCGTCAATGCAGCTGCAGTTTTCAGAGCAGCCCCCTTATCACTGACGGATTTCTGCCACCAATCAAAAGACCGCTGACATCGATGAATGTGAAACTGAGAAAGAGAGAGTGATGAAGGAGAAAATCACGAGACGGTTGAGTGGCCGCAGTCCAACCAATTAAGACAAACTCTTCAGCCTTTTTTCAGATTCAGTTTCAGTTCCAAACGCGACCTCCTTAAGAGATAAAATTAAAAAAAAATAGCAACATGTTACATGACACTGACATGTTGGAGCAGGCACCAGCAGAATCTTTCAGTCATTTTGCTGAATCAAAAAAGGCATCAACATATCAAAAAGGCTTTGATGAAGCCCTGCAGCTGTCGCCTCTTCAAACCACCTTCGTTCCTGCCATCATTTAATTAAAACAGGTAGAGTAACAGTAACCGCTGCTAAAACACCCGCATGTGTCTGGACCTGTTGATGATATGATCCTTTAGTTGAGTTACCTGAAACCTGCTGACCGCAAAACAACAGAAATATTACGGCAGTGGTCAGGTAAGGTGCATTGGTTCAATACCAAAGCTGAACTGGAGGCAATGTCAGCGTCTCTGGTGTTTTTTCCAAAAAAAAAAAGGATCAACAAATCTGACATGGTATAGATGTCGGCCTGAATTCTTCACTTCCACATCACAAATGCAGCGTATTGCAGAAGCTGCATTTGTGAAGAGCGGAAGGAGTGGGACTGTGCTGAAAGACCTTGAGACTGAAGTACTTGGCCAGACTCGTGAGCAAAAAACAATTGGGAATATTCCAAATCAGTGAGTGCAAAGGCTGGATTGCATCTATTCCTCTGTCTGTCTGTCAGGATGTCCAATTTTTATTTCATGCTTGCACATGTCTGATGTGTTTGACAGCTTTGACACTCAGAATTACTTCTGTAAAGGCTGACTTAACGCTGGCGCCATGCTTGAGGATAACCAGACAGGTAGGTCCGAATGGCCCACTCCCAACATCTGTGTGGCATTGGCCCCTCAGAGCTGGTCGGCCCAACAGACCGGAATAGGAATATTGAGCAGAAGAATCACAATGGCCGATGGGAGCGAGCAGAATGAGTCAACATCACTGGAAGTCACACATCCTTTTTAGAAATGTGGTATTTTGACACAATAACGCAAAACAAAGTCATTTTCAGCAGTCACATTTGATCACACTGCGAGATCTGAGGTAAGTGTGCTCGACCATATCTACTATGAAGAAGCACATTAGCTAAAACCATCTTAGAAATACTGTGTTATGGCAACACCGAAATACGAAATAATAATACATCAAGCTTTGACGTTCTATGCAGTGTTTTATGCTGTAACACCGGGGATGGAACAGATATTGAATATCTGGACGTTGTATTTCTTGGGTGAGTATACAAAGTTCAGTTCTTAGATTCAAATTTACCTAAATACTGACTATTAAGTGAATAATATTACATCCAGTAATACTGTTTGGTTATGTATGTGTGTACAAACTGTAAATGTCTCTTTGAAGTTAGTTTGTGTCTGCAGTACGTTATATTTAAAAGTCCCTGTGTTGTCTGGAGAGGTTTTGAGGTGTTTACAGCTTACTAATTCATTATGACCGGCTCGGTTTGGATGTAAGTATCGTTTCCAGACGGGGAGACGGATTCTTCTCTCTCACCAAATCTAGTTTTTGTGGAGACAGAGTTCTCCACATGAATGATGTGGAGCAACAACTCTGACCAAGATTGTTGTGGTCAGCTGTTGCCTGTATGACCCGACTGACCAACTGACCACAGTACAAAACATGTACAAAATGAGGGAGTAATAGCATTAGTTAGCATTAGAAGGCTTCCACTTTTTCTTTTTAAAGGTAAAATACTACTGTTGGTGAAATCTTAAATCTGAATTTCCCGACGATGAAACATGCAACTCTGCCTTCCTCCTCTTCACTCACCATTCTTCTTTCTCAGCCTCGTTGTCAGTCGCACGGTTATATAATCTTCCTTTTTTTTATTCATCTCAGCCAACACTGCTCGTACAGAATTCAAAGTCAAAGCTGAGTCATATAATCATGGCAAATTGATTAGTGAACATTTGTGTCTTGTTGTCTTATGTGTGTGTTTTTTTTTCTTTGTAAAACCACGTATGAAGCCAAATTTTGCTGTTTTCTCAAGTAAAAAGTCTGTGCTGTGCCAATGTATCATGTATTACCAGAGCTGGTGGCACGGCTCAAATGCTCATATGAATGCAAATCTCAGGCGATCCTGCTCCACAGCACGACGACAACTGCAAGGAAGGTCCTGAGTACTTTAATGGACATGATGATAAACTCTAAAATAAACATATGCGTATGCAGGGAGACATGGGCTACGACACAAGTGGCTCAGTTTCAACAGATGTGCAAAAGGTGTGTCAAAGGTTATTTGAAAGTCACGCCCAAATCTAAGGTTGGGGGATATGATGGCACTGAGTGGCAGCAGCAATGTGTCCACTGGTGACATTTTGGAATTACTTATTTGTAGGAAATCATGACTCACACTCCCAATACAGGGAACTTGTTGTGGTCTACTGTTGCTTACAAACGACATGACAACAGTATAAACAGAGAGAAAATAAGAAACGGGAAATTTTAGATGACCGACATATATATTGTTGTGGTGTGGACTCTTGGATGCCTGCCCACTGTATTACAATGCAGCCAACTAGCCTGTGGCAAGTCTACGATCAATTCAGAAATCAGAATTCAAATCAGAAATGTCAAAGTCTGTCACACAGGAACTGAAAAAAAACTGCCAATCTTACGCGGAGAAAGGCCGAAGAGGAATAAGAGAGGAAGACAAACACACGGCGTTATACAGACAGTCAGACTCTGGCAACATTAGCGCTCAATGTTTAGCTTCAGGTCCTCTACTCCCACCATCTATTCTGCCAGTCTTCCTTGCCTCCATCTATCTTTCTGCATATACCCATCAATCATAATCACCCATTCTATCCATCATTCATCTGTCCACAGCCATCGAGCCACTCTCGCTGAACCCCCAGATAGGACCACTTAGCCCACGAAGAAGCACTTGCATCAGCACCAGCATTCCCAGCCACCTGTTCTCTGTCCACTGAAATCCTCCTTTACTGTTACATAAAGAGACACTTGCGCTTTTGCATTGCGGCATCAGATGCTGTTGTGCAACAGCATTAAAAATACCTCAGGGTCAGTTTGAAGGAAAGTTGACAACAGGATATATTCCGGTGTAGAGAATAGAAAGTCGTGAGCATCGGTCTGTCTGTGCATGACTCAACCACGGCCTCGTTCTGTACATGTGGCGCTTCTGTTCAGCTGAAAGCAGTGTGAGGGAACAGATTTCAGCTGAGTGTATGTATCAACATGCTGATGGATTAAATCCGTGTCACATGAGCAGGCATGTGACCAAGGTGTTATACACTGACAACAAGTGTGTTACAGTCGAAGGATCTTCATGTATAAATGCTGTAAAATACATTTCATGAGAGAAGTGTTCAGACTGTCTCACCTGTATTTAATGCGTCTTAGCTATTTTTTCAGTAACACACCCTCTCAATTACCTTTTTACAGGGAGGCAGAACGTTCTACAGAGTCTTAAGTCTGTTATCAACATACCTGCTTTTGAGGATAGTCGCACTAATTCCGTACAGCTGCGCTAATGCTTCTGCTGACGTCGGTGGTGGGCGTGCAGCTTAGCTTTCAATAATACTGGCAACAGGTAAAACACAACAAAACCCACAAGCCCACAAGTCCTCTCAGTCGATTACTACTGCTATCATACTGCTGTAAATATCCCCTGTCGCCACCAACACATCACCAGGAAACAGTTTACATTGTTAAACCTCATTATCAATCATAATCACATGTACTTAAAGACCTTCAGGGCTCCTGATGTATTTACAGATCATTACAGCTGCTCAGAGTTCTTTAGGTCACAGAGGGCGATGAACGATCTCAGAGTGACTGTGAAATGACTTTCGGTTTCGTTTCGTTTTCACATGGTCTTGCCCGTGTGAACAGCTCAGCGGTACATCAGGCAAATTGGTCCATGGAGAAGGATTGTCTTGTTAATGAAGTGTGGAGTGGAGCCACTGAGGGCTGCCCATGTCACTAGATTTACAGTGCTGTGATTCCCTGCAGCTCTAAAACAATGAGGAGATGATTGGAGAGAATTACACCGGTGTTTCTCTCTGAACAAATAAACTGTTACTCCCCTTCTCGTCCTCGCACACGCACACACAAGCACAACCACTTCCTCCTAACTTGTCACACGCTCCTCAGTGTGATATTCTGTAGGGTTGTTACAACATAACAAAGTCGCGGTGCAGACCACCCGCGGACCACCCTGATCATGACGTCAGACAGATGGGACCACTAAAGAGCGCAAATCAAGCGCTCCTTTTCACCTACCTCTGCTGTGTAAATAAACACCTGAAACGCCTGCATCACTACGACAGTGTTTGCAAAGACCATGAAGACGGTTGTGTTGCTAAAGACGCTACTAACCCCAAACCCTCCTCCAAGAAAGGCCCGGGGCTGGTTCCTATCCCCGCGGTGTTTGCCAGAGACGACCCACAGGATGAACCGATCTGTGATTTCATCAGGGAAACGACCAGCCCTTTACCGTCGTAGAAGACACTCAGAGCCACAGTTTGTACTTCAGAGCCGTCGCTAGTTTTCGGACGTATGTTCTCCAGCCAAATACGACGTGATCGCCACACTCGTGCATCCACTGATTGATGGAAATAAGGATAGAAGATTCACTACAGTTTTATGGACGTGTGCTCTTAGCCCTGAAGTTCTCATCTGATAAGTCAAAAAGAGTTTTGTTGGAAAGACAGAAATGAATATGTGCTTTTCTAGAAACAGAACTGTTCTTGATTTTTGTTTAGTTAATGGTAGTGATGTCATGATAGTTGGTTAGGACAAATCTACAGGTAGAGTTGTGAAATCCACATTTGTTTACCAGTCTCTTACATCCAGGTGTGCACAAACTACACGTGAATCTATAATTTTTAAAATAATAAATATATGTTGTTGGTTATCACCAGAAGCAGCAAGTTATAACATATGGTGCATCCCTAATTACAACAGTAGTGATGTCAGACATAATACTTGGTTTGGTTGGAGCAGAGCAAGAAGGATAAATTAATCTTTTGTCACGAGATCTTTCATTTTTCTTCTTCTAACCAGATATTCATCTTTAGTAAAAATGCTGTCCACTGACAAGTTTGAGGGCCCCAACCGCCGTTTGGACAGACTTTCATCAATGTCTTCATCAAACTGGCAGCATGAGCTTAATTGATATCAGCATGAGATCGGCACAAATAATTGATGAACAAGTTTTTCTCTTCTTGTTTCTGACATACAGGGTGTTTTTTTTGTCATTGTATTGGATCAGATGGAAATTCTTATAACTGAAACTAAAAAAAGATTATTGAATGACAAAGATGACAATGGAATGACTTTCATTTATTTTTCATATCATACATGAACATTTTAAGAAACATTCAGAAAAAATGTGGATTTTGAATTTAATAATCTCTTTTTTTGTCCTTGAGTAATGTAACTTTAAGGAGACTTCACTCTCTTCTGTTATTAGTTCCAGAAAACAGCTGAAAATCTAGTGCTACAGCTTTTTCATGTGGAATAGAACATGATGTGAATATTCTGTGAAGAATATCCTCACGTCACTGTATGTAGAGTATAGTATGTACTTGCAGGAATTATTTCAACAAACATGTTTCGACAGAAAGATTTTCTGTTTTCATCATATTACAACACCCTAATCACAGCTATGTGATGTAAAATATCCTGATGTTACGTGGAATTTTATGATGTCAGAGAGATATGAAAGAAGAAAAAAAAGGCCTGAAGAAAACATACACTGTCCTAGAGAAAAGAAATTTAAAAAAAAGAGAAATATAAAGGAGTGAAATGGCAGCAAGTGATGTAGCTGTGAGATTAGGAATAGTTATTGACAAATGAGTCATTTAGGTTTGTTCGTGCAACTACGGCCAATATGTTTACTCAGGTAACCAGCACTTGAAGGTGTCAGGGCCTTTTGAAAGTTTCCCACAGCGATCTCTCCATCACATCTCTGCTCCCTGTGGCATCCAGCCTGCACAGTGCACTGACACACACGAAACCACGTCACATTTATAATTTAAAAAGGAAAAACGCACAAAGAGGTTAGAGAATGAGACTGCAGTTTGCTCGTGGTCAGTGTTTACTGTTTGATTCCTGTCTCCTGTCAAGTATTATAGATGTATGCTTCCCCAGTAGAATACCAGTTTCTCAGCATTCATTTGGTCACATAGTCATCAGTGGTTTCCACAGGGGTAACAAAGAAATCCTGCTCAGACTGCCAATGGCAGTTCAAGTCTACCTAAGAGCCAGTGCTGTGTTTCATTTGGTTTAGTGTTTTTGCAATGTTGAGTGGAGGCAAGTGACAACCCAACTTCAGAGACTTCAGAAACCCAGCAGGTCGGCAGGGTTTGAAGATGAAGAGGTATTACATGACTAAAAGACAGAGAGCAGGAACAGACACCAATGAACAAACTGAACAGAGATCGGCCACGCAGACCTGAACAGAACAGATGATCGAACAAAGACAGACAAAAAACGAAATACATCGGAGGTAATCAGGTGGAAAAATGACAGCCCAGAAAGACATTTGGTTAAGGAGGCAGAGGTAACAGGACAGAAAACGACAACTTCAATAAGAGACTGTCAGGAGAACAGGATGAGATGGAGGAAACACATTTCAAACAAACAGTCAACAGTCGGGGACAAGTAAACCAGCATCCACAGAAGAATGCAGATTATTAAATGTTAAACTATATGCTGAGATGCTTAGAATGTCTGAAATGTAAAATGTAAAGTATAAATATCTAACATACATCGTACAATCTCCTGGCAAACACATGTTCTCTTTGTCCGTATCTTTACCTCTTAAAGTGTCAGTCTGCTGACATCAATCATATTGCACGCTCTAACAATGCAAGCAAAATGCATCATGCTGGCTGCAATGGAATCCATCGTCACTTTACAGAGAGAATACAACACATTCATCACAAAGACTTCAATGCTTTTATTGTTCAGTCAAAAGTCTCCAGATTGGGTGGATTTCCATATTAAACATGTAGTCTGTGTGCTTCTAAGGGACGATCCTCATTGTCAATACCCGCATTTTCTGCAGAGTTTAACCATGTGATGTATGTGATGGCTGATATGAAACTGAACATGGCGTGGTTGTTCCTCAGCTAGACGTGATTTTACAAGTATTTTGATGATGGTAAGATTAGTGTAGACCGTGTGAACCCGATCAGTAGTTAATAATGAGTCGGTAACAAGCTCTATTTTTTTTTTTTTTTTAATTTCCACATACAGTATATGGGCCTGTCTGTATGTTGATGTGTGTCAATAATAATTATGTTGTGCAGCTTTGAAGTTGCAGTGAATTTATCCAAACTGGCTTTCAATTATGGCAGAATTGAAACAGAGTTTAAAGTTAGACCCAGAGACAGTAACTGTCTAAATATATCATTGAGGAAAGACGTGCATCATAGCATATTTTATTATTTATGATAGCAACTGAGTTGTTAATAATAGTAATACTATGTATTATACTATGTGTGTGTGTGTGTGTGTGTGTGCACGTACTATAATATTATAGTTGTGTATCACATCTCCATGTGACATTGTTATATACAATCATATAAATTTGACATTTTGTTTTATTACTTTATACACCTTACTCTCAAACATATATACCTTACTTTAAAAAAGTGAATTTGTCATGAGGAAGAACATACAAGGTCACGATTGATGTCATTTCTTAGAACACATAAACTCATGCAAATTGATTTAGTGAAAATCTTAGGTGTGCCATTTGTAAACCGGCAACAATATGACACGCACGCACCATAAGCACTCACGCACACACAAAGTGGCTTAAAAATGATCAACAGAATTGTTTTTGACATTTTGCATCCAGTAAAAAGGATTCTGTGGTTTTAATTGCATTCTCTTAGTTACTGAAGACAGAAAAAAGTGACTCTTTAATGGCTTTGACAAGATCAAAAGCACTGTTAGATGTTCACACCATTAAACATTTGATTCAGCACTCAGCTTATTTGAGAAGAAAGCAGTGTGTTAAAATTACATGTTTGCTAAGAGCTTCAGAAATAAGGGTCACTGTGCATTCTGCTCCAGATGACTTCAGTTTTAATACTCAAATAACTGAAGTATCTTCAGTTTACCTTGGGCCGCTTGGACCCTGAATCACACCTCACGTTCAGTCAGAAGATGAATTTGTAACCGCTGGCAATCAGGTCAATGAGGATGTGGTTGCTAATGCAGCGCCGTCCAATTGCTGTTAGCTCAGATCACAGAGGCGGGTTTTAAAGCGTGACAGGGCCAATGCGGTCATCGGTTTGCCGTGAACCCATGCATATAAATGTATGGGATAGCATTGGTCAGAAATCTTTGCTAGGCCATATATGCAAATGCATAAACTTTGGGTTGTCAAATGTGATGTCCATTGCATGAGGATTGGTGCTGGAAACAAATGGGAGACGAGATGTTTGAGAGAGGAGATGGAAAGAGTTGATGTGAAGAACCCACTGGACTTGATTAACTGTTTATTTGGCAGTGAAGATTGCAGTTCATGAACACAAACTGATGGAAGATCTAGTGTCGATAGCTCCACAAGCACACAGTGACTTCAGTGACTCCTTTCTGCTTCCACTGTGCCACATCCACTGACAATTACTGTTCCAATAATGGGTGGATGCTCAGTCTCTGACACCAAACGACAGGCACACTCATGTTTTAATGCTGGTCTGAGTGTCTCGTGTATGTATACACTCATACAAGTTGACATGTTTTGATGTTGACAATGTTTCTGTTATTTACTCTTAAAAAACTGGATCACATTGTTACAAAACTAGTATTAGTACATTTATTTTGAGGATAGCTACATTTGCAGCTGTTGACACCACTAGATGTCAGTTCTTGTTTTTACTTACTGTTGGCTTTCACACTGATCGTATCACAATTCACTATGACTGGGAAACAATCATTTCATCACCACATTGCAGAGGCTTTTAAATAACAGTGAGTTCATGGGCCGTAATGAGGACACACATAGTCACAGAAGAAACCGAGAATATTCAGATGAGATCAAATGTTTGTCAACATTGCTCCAATCTGACAGAGCTGAGGTAACGAGAACTGATGGACATAAAAAAAGGTTTACATTTTCCAAAATGTAACCAAGAACATACTCTATGAGTTCACTAAAAAACATGTTATTCCATCCTGAAGATTGGAAGTAAGTTATTATGTTCATTATAATGATGATAAAGAAGGTTTGCCATCGCCATCTGTTTGTAAAATATCTCAAGTGCTTTAATTTGCAGGAAAACAGAACACTAAACTCTCCTAACCATTACTCTTGACCCTCTGCTCTTGCTTAATTCATTTTCTCCTGCTCTGTCTTGCTTTAGCGAAACGACACAAACTAAACATAGCTCAAAAGTAAAAAAAAAAAAAAAAAAATCATTGACTTTTGTACTGCGTCTGATCATTTTATTACCTCCGATGAAGAATGAAGGGACTGAACGAACCATTTCTGTTGAGCATATTAAATCCTGTGCGCTATATCATCTGTGCAGGGAGCAGAATTGAGCTGCGCACACACAGCAATTATGGTCACTGCTGTCAAATTAAGGAAAGCCTGATACCCACATGAACCCACGTTAATGACCAACCACGTTACACCAATATCAATACAGAGCGGCATGTGTGAAACGTTAAGAGACCATTACTGTACAGCATTCCCTTTAAATTATCTTTCAGCCAATCTTTTAGTCGCTGTGAACAGCCAGAAGTTCCACGATAGTACAAGTTGAAAGCACAGTACTACACAATGAACATGGATATTGTCTCTGATGACATTTGTCAGTTCTGCTACCTGCTCCTCTTTAGCATCAGCATTCTGCAGTATTTCCCCCTCTGACACTCTCTACAACCAACAAACATCCTTCTTCAAGAAAACCATCAACCCAGTGAAAGACGTTCTAATCTCACATTCCAAGGGCATGTCACTGCTATGTCACTGTGTACATTTTATGTTTGTGTTGGTCTGCCCACATGCTGTGAACCTGATTGCCTGCAGAGAAGCAGTAAAGGTGCGTAAGCGGCGGTCAGGGAGTGGAGGGCCAATACAGGCTGCTGCCCTGATTGACTCTTTCCCACCATCTTCACACGTCTCAGATATAGTCACACACACAGTTAGATTCCAAATTCCTGTTATCTGCCTAATTGCTCACACACTGTAATAATACATGAATAAAAAGGACAGTGTTATTCGTCAAGTACATGTCCAAATCTGTAAGAGCAATCACTGCAGAGTTCCTCCCTCATGCACACGCACAGTCAAGAAGATTTATTCTCCTCCCTTCCA